>CAUYLG010041644.1:0-27563 GCA_963573385.1 Cacajao melanocephalus
GAATAGAAGGTGCCTGGGGGTGAGGGGTCATCAACTCCAATATCTAATTCAGACAACGCCTACTCCCAGCCCATCTGGCACCAACCCCATAGGCACTCCAAGCCATGGTTGCCAATCCTCTCTGCAGAACACTTGAGAAACCTAGTCCCTGATAAACAGCAGCAGAAAGCTATACTGTAAACCAAGCTAAATATCAATTACAAATGTAAATTTTCTAATTGTCAGACAATGAAAAAAATACAATGTAAGTAATAGCAGGAATGTGTCGGGGGTCCTGGCTTATGCCTGTAACCCCAGCACTTTGGGAGGCTGAAGTGGGCAGATCACTTGAGGTCAGGAGGTTCAGATCAGCCTGGCTAACATGCCGAAACCTGGTCTCTACTAAAAAAATACAAAAATTAGCTGAGCATGGTGGCATGCACCTGTAATCTCAGCTACTCGGGAGGCTGAGGCAGGAAAATCACTTGAGCCCAGGATTCAGAGGTTGCAGTGAGCCAAGATTGTGTCATTGCACTCCAGCCCGGGCAACAAGAGCAAGACTTCATCTCAAAAACAAAGAAAATAGGTTAGGTGCAATGGCTCACACCTGTAATCACAACACTTTGGGAGGCCTAGGAGGGTGGATCACAAGGTCAGGAGTTTGGGACCAGTCTGACCAACACGGTGAAACCCCGTTTCTACTAAAAATATGTAAAAATAATCCTGGCATGGTGGTGCGCAACTGGAATCCCAGATACTCAGGAGGCTGAGGCAGGAGAATAGCTTGAACACGGGAGGAATCGTTCAGAGTGTGGGAGAAGAAGTAAGCACAGTGAAACTATGTAGGAATTAGCACCTGGGAATAGGAAACAGCAACAACGTGGAACCAACATCAAGAAAATGTTAAGCACCCCTTAAGTATGTCAGGATCAACTGAAATAAAAGCTGAAATGCTGCCAACTTCTTAGAAATGGAGGAATAATTACTTGTAAGTTACATAACATACTAAATATATTGTATTCTTTGCATTTTATTTTGAAAATTTAAGAAAACACAAGTAGAATACACTAAAACGGGACCTGAAATTACAAATGAGACAAAAAATTTATGAAAAAAAATAGACTGAGGTAAACTATTGAACAATTATTTAAATGAGGCACATGATAAATAGACAAACACATCAGTGGAACCAGATAAAGAAGCAGTCCAGAATTGGATCCAAATAAATATAAGAATTTAATGCAATAGGAGGTTGTCTTTCAAACGAGAGAGTGGAAACATAGATTATTCAACAAATTGTGTTGAGACAACTAGATAGTTACCTAGGCTAAAAAAGTAAATTGGGTTGCCATCTCATTCTTTATATAAAAATTATACGTAAATCTAAAATGTAAATGTGAAAAGTAAAACCATAGAAGTACTATAAAATAACATGGAAGAACACTGGAGGGAAGGAAATTTTAATCAATACAAAAAAATACCCAGAAGACATAAAATAGATATTTATATACATAAATTTGATAATATAAAAATGACATAAATTCTGCATGTTAAAAAAAAACCCAAAAAGTCAAAAACCAGTATGACAATGGGCTAATTTTCTTAATATAGAAATAATTTCTTTAAAAACAGTTTTTAAAAGCTCAGTAGAAAAATGGGCAAACAAAATACATATCTAGTTTAGAGGAATATATATATATATATATATATATATATATATTTCTCTCTCTCACCCCATATATATATATATATATATAGCATTTTAATATATATACAAATGCTTTTAAACACATGAAAATATGCCCAACCTCAGACATATTAAAAATAAATAACATTTTAAAAGGCTGTGGGTGGGCAAAAATGGAGAGATATGGTCAAATGGTATAAAGTTTCTGCTAGATACATTAAAAAAAAATCAGGAGACAACAGATGCTAGAGAGGATATAGAGAAATAGGAATGCTTTTACACTGTTGGTGGGAGTATAAATTAATTCAACTGTAGTGGAAGACAGTGTGGCAATTCTTCAAGGATCTAGAAAGAGAAATACCATTTGACCCATTACTGGGTATAAACCCAAAGAATTATAAATGTTTCTATTATAAAGACACATGCACACATATGTTTATTGTGGCACTGTTCACAATAGCAAAGACTTGGAACCAATCCAAATGCCCATCAATGATAGACTGGATAAAGAAAATGTGGCACATGTACACCACAGAATACTATGCAGCCACAAAAAAAGACAAGTTCATGTCCTTTGCAGGGACATAGATGAAACTGGAAACCATCATTCTCAACAAACTGACACAAGAACAGAAAACCAAACACCGCATGTTCTCACTCATAAGTGGCTGTTGAACAATAAGAACACATGGACACAGAAGGGGAACATCACACACCGGGGCCTCGGGGGTGGGAGGCTAGGGGAGGAATAGCAGAGGGTAGGGGGATTGGGGAGGGATAGCATTAAGAGAAATACCTAATGTAGATGACGGGGCATTGGATGCAGCAAACCACCACCGTGGCACGTGTATACCTATGTAACAAACCTGCACGATCTGCACATGTACCCCAGAACTTAAAATATAATAATAATAATAATAAAATAAATAAAGTTTCTGCTAGATAAGAAAGTTTTTTGAGAACAATTGAACAGCGTGGTGATTATAGTTGATAATAATGAATTATATTTCAAAATTGCTAAGAGTATACATTTCAAATGTTCTCACCACAAAATATAAGTATTCACATGTTGAATATGTTAATTAGCTTTATTTAATCATTCTATATTATAAACACATATCACGTTGTACCCCATAAATATATAATTTGTCAATTTACAATAAAATTTTAAAATGTAATGAAAGAACACTTTTTATCTAGCAGATCGACAAAGATTAAAAAGTTTGATAATATATAGAATTGACAAGAGTGCCTATGCAGACAGCTTCCTCATATCTTACTGTTTGGAAAGTAGATTTGCTCAGCTCTGAATGGAGCAATATGTAATATCAGTTAAATGCATATATTCTTGGACACAACAATTTCAATTCTAGAAATTTATTCCATAGATATATGTTCATGTACTCATTTTCTATTGCTGCTAGAAAAAAATCACCACAAATATAACAGTTTAAAACAACACACATTTATTATCTCAGTTTCTATAGGTCAGAAATCTGAGTGGGCTTGGCTGGGTTCTCTACTCATGTTCCAAGGTCAAAATCAAAGTGGTAGCCAACTGGGTTCTTACCTGAAGCCTCTTGAGAAAAATCCACTTCCAGTTCATTCAAGTAGTTTTCAGAATCCAATTCCTTGAGTCTGTAGGACTGAGGTCCTTATTCCCTCACCAGTGGTCAGCTCCCTGAAATTGCTCACATTTCTTCTTCTGTGGCACCTTCCAGCCTTAAAGCAGCTGTGGCCCACCAAATCCTTCACAGGTGTTAAGTAACTTTTATTCCCTCTTTGCCTTCCTCTGTTCTTTCAGTGGCTCATGTGATTACCTTGGGTCCACCTGGATAATTCAGTATAATCTCCCTATCTTAATGTCAACTGATTAGTAACCTTAGTTACATCTACAGAGCACCTCTTGCCATGTAGCATAACATACTCACAGGCATGATATCACAACATAGTTACAGTTTCTAGGGATTTGTGCAGGACATCTTTGGGAGGGCATTTTAGAACTCTGCCTACCACAAGATACTCATTGCATTGTTGTTTTTAGTGTTGGGTGGAGGGAAACAAAGAACAACCCAAATATCTACCAGTGTTTATGGCACTGGTTAATGATGGAGCACTATGTGTACTAAAATAAAAAGCTCCAAGATATAGTGTTAAGTAAAAAAGCTAGGCCCAAAACAGGGTAGATAGTATGCTCACCTTTTCATTTTTAAAGGGGTTACAGCTCTGAAAAATATCATGGTTACTAGTTAGAGTACCTGTCTCTAAGATGGGGATGTTGGGAATAGAGTGACAATTTTCACTTTTGTGCAGTTTAAATTTTTACCATATGTATGTGTTACTTTTTAAAAAATAAATAAAACAGAAGAATCTAAATCTTAATAAGGTTTTTAACTACAAGTATAAAACAAATTTCTCTGGTTTACAGTATTAAACCATAGGGGCAGCCAATAAATGCATCACAGGCGAGCTCCTCTAATCATATCCTGATACTTTGACCACTACTAGAGAAATCTGCCTACTTTTGATCTCTAAGGTCAAGAAGAAAGGGTTGAAGTCAAACACAGAGGACAGCATAGAAGCAATTTTTTCTTCCTAATCCAGAGCTTATTCTGTGAGTATATGGTATCCATACTATTTTAAACTCAATCCTTGAGAGAATTAATGTAAGAAGAGATAAGGCTTGACTGAATGGATATATGACAAAAAACTATTTGATACTCCAAGAGGAATTTACAAAGGAGGCAAATCTGGGGCCAGTTCCTCAAGATTCAGCCACTGAGCCCAGGGCTGGACCCAGATGCTAAAGACATCCTCTCTTTTTGTAAGTATTTGATATTCTTTGTGGTATCAAGCACAACTGAATGTGGAAATAATTCTCAGCTGTCATTTCTTCTTGGGTGACTTGCTGCCAAAATCCTGAAAAGCAGCTATAATTTTGCTTTAAAAAACAATATTTTAATAAGACATGATTTTATTCTCTTAGGTGACAAAGTTATCACACTCTTTCTGCCACAATGTGGAGAATGCACCTCTTGCCTGAATTTTGAGGGCAATTTTTGTATACAATTAAAGTAAGTGTTTACTAATATTTTCTTTTTAAAAACTTAATTCACTTTCATTGGAGAAGATCTAAGCTTTCTAATTCAAAATAAACTTTGTTTATTTTTGTCTATAAAAGACAGTAAAAAACCCAACTGATGTCTGATGGTACCATCAGGTTTACCTGCAAGGGATAATCAATAGATCACTTTGGTAATACCAGCATCTTCTCTGAATACACAGTGATAAAGGAAATCTCGGTTGCCAAGATTGATGCAGTTGCTCCTCCGGAAAAAGTATGCCTAATTAGCTGTGGCTTTTCCACTGGGTTTGGTGCTGCAATCAATACTGCCAAGGTGAGGAGCATTTATATCCATTTGGAATGGAATTATTGGGAGTTGAAAGACCTCATGCATCTTGATCATGTTTTATCATACCAAAGAAAAAATCCCAAGCCTGTCTCCAAACATCCCTGAGTTCTCTACTGTCTACCAAGTCATCCCACACCCCCCTTCAACATTTTTCCCACTCCTTCTTGGTCAATAGTAAATGACAGATTAAGTCTGGATGACATTCACAAGTGGAAATATCAGGAATTCCTGGAAATTAAATCTAACATAGTTACAACATGACTCTGTGGCCTTTCATATTCCAGTTTATTCTTTCATTCATTCGACAAATGTTTTTGGAGCCAATCGCTGTCCCAGGTGCTAGAATTCAGCAGCTAACGAAATTCATGAAGCTAATATTATATTGCATGATATATTAGGTATTGATAAATGCTAATAAAAAAGAAAAGGAGAGTAAATGAACCAAGTGATGAAGGGGGTGTTACTATGTTAGACACATTGACCAGAGAAATCCCACTCTGGCTTAACAGGCTGCTATTGAACTCTTATTTCTAAAACATCACTCAAACCTTCCCAGCTCCCTTTTAAAGGTGCTGTTGAATTTTAGGACTTTGCCTTTTCCAGTGTTCATCAGTCCCAATACTATACAGAGAGATAGAATGGAAAGAATTCTATTTAAATTAGTCCTATGTAGGACAGTACTCAATAAAAAAAAAAAATAAGCCTTTGCCTTCACAAGGCATTAACCCCATAAGTAATGAAAGTTTTACATATACCAAAAGAAAGTGAGAGAGAGACAGAGAGAGAGACAGAGAGACAGAGAGACAGAGAGAAAGGGTTGTAGGAAGATGGAGATAATTTTAAATAATATCTGTAATTTAAATAATATCTGTAATTTAAATAATATCTGTAATTAAATACTGTCAAAGAAGTCTTAAGATTCAATGAAAATTCATTTAAACTACTACTCAGACTAATTCCTGGGAGCTGAAACTCTACTTTCAGGTAGTTTTTTGTTCCTATGTCAAGAGTGTCCCATATCTAGAAATATTTTTTAAAAACCAAAACTTTCTAGTTATGTTATATATATAAACATAACATATGCTTATGACTCATAAAAATGCATGCATATAGACGTGGCCCTCCCAACTGAGTAAAGGTGTATGTTCTCTTTGCTTTCTGTTTTCTGGGTTTTCTGCCTGTATGTGTTTAGGTGACTCTAGGTTCTACCTGTGTCGTGTTTGGCCTAGGAGGAGTAGGCTTGTCTGTTGTCATGGGTTGTAAAGCAGCAGGAGCAGCCAGGATCATTGGAGTGGACGTCAACAAGGATAAATTTAAGATGGCAAAGGAATTGGGTGCCACTGAGTGCATCAACCCTCAGGACTTCAAGAAACCCATTCAAGAAGTTTTATTTAATATGACAGATGCTGGTATAGACTTCTGCTTTGAGGCCATTGGAAATCTGGACACTGTGGTATGTAATCCTCTGGAGTGAAAATTACCAATACTTTTACCAGTCATAGTTCTAGATTATAATTGAATGAGCTTTCTTAAATTCCCTCCACATTCCTCTAATTTTCCTTGTGTTCCGTGCTATCTCAGCTGGTGCCCTCTGTCTACTCCTACAGATTTGTTCACTATCCCAGATATTAAACCTAGAACTTTCATATAGTTTCAAAGCCAGAAGTTTTAAGCAACATAAGGTTAAAATTTGATTAATGACCTTATAAATCAATGTGCTTTTCACTTTCAGTAGTCTTTCATGTTAGATCTGAGATAAGTTTCCAAAAATATTTACTAGTCATGATTAAACAGGTTCACTTCAAACTGAAGGAGAAAAAACGTGGTGACTTTTCTGGCTGAACATGGTTTATATAAGAGAACAGAAACGGAGAGGAAATTAATTCAAAATCTGAAGCTTGTTTTCTTTGGGGATTTGAAGAAATAGTGTACTATTGGGTTGCATGGCTTTATCTTCTAGTCAGCTGTATGGAAATTTAACAACTGCCCCTTCCAACCTGGGCCCTTTTCCCAGCATAAAAAATGTTTTTATGATTCACCCTACATAAATTCCTTTATCTGTAAGAAGATACAGCAAAACCTTTCTTAGAGTCTTACTATGAGAAATAGCCTTTGAACATAACAAATGTAAAGGTATCTGTTTCTTACTTTGCTAGCATCTTATTAAATATCTGTCTTCTTAGATGTCTAAAAGAAAAATGTCAATTCTTACCAGCTACCTGCATCAGTAATAAGTCTTATAAAAATTATTTTTATTATCACTACTGTGTATGTCTTTCCTATTTTCATTTTTGTTATTTCCATTTATTGAGTCCTAACGTGCCAGGTACTATACTAGGCAGCATACAAGGTCCTATCTGTGTTTCACAGCATCCTTTTAAGATAAGTATTACTTCAAATGAGAATAGGGAGAATCAGAAAAAAAAGTTATAGACCATTCAGAAGTTAAGCTGAACTTAAGACATAGGCTCAATCCTCACAAACATCTTTTAACCCCTATACTAAATTGCATCACTTTAGAAAAGACATCTGCCCTGGCCTCCTGCCATGAGAGCTATGGGGTCTGTGTGATTGTTGGGGTGTTGCCTGCCAGTGTTCAACTCAACATCAGTGACCAGTTGTTCCTCTCAGGATGTTCTTTGAAGGGTTCTGTTTTTGGAGGTATGGATGAAGCAGGGAAGGGTGGAAATGCCTGAGAAGGTCAAGGTGGGAAATAGAAAAATGTACCATAAACGCTTAAGAAAGGACATAAAACAATAGCTTTAGATTACAGATTTTGTTTCAATATATGAATATGCAATATAAAAGGATGGATAATGGGTGTTTCTAGTGCCTCTTAGAAAGCTTTTCCTCGTGCAAAGAGGGAGAAGAGGTTTTTTAATTGGTTGGTAAAGAATTCAGTGTCCAAAGTTTAAAGCAAACTCTAAATTGAAAAGAAAAGGCAATACTGTAATCTATAACTATACTTCAGTGAAATGATATACCTGCCAGCTGAGATTCTTTGGAGGATATACTTAGCCATTAGTTGTCATTGTTCAACTCATGTAAAATCTTATCCCAAGCAAATGAGTTGTCATGCTACCAACTCAAAGATATTAAACACAATGAATTCATGATTTAAAAGAAATACTATTGATTTAAAAAAATGAGAATTATTTTACCCAGAGGAAAAATATCTTTTCATAGAATCCTTTGATTTTCTGTTTTTTTACCTGTCCTGGGACATTTTCATAGACTTTAGAAGAGTATTTTATTGAAAAAGTAGAAGACAAACTAAATTAACTAAATCTGCTTAAGATTCTGGGTTTATAAGCTAGCAATCTGGAATTTATGAAGAAATGTATTTATTCAGAAACTCTGGGCAATTTGAATGCCTGGGCAAAAAGAGATGAGAATTAGAGGAGTTGTCTGAATTACTTACCTGCACTAGTGAGCTGTCTGTAGTCCCCAAGTTAGCTATGGCAGCATGTTATTACAGATATTAGAAGTCTTACCTAATTCATCTATAAAGAGTAGATACATGGCAGAACCAGCAAGAAAAAAAAAGTAATAATCCAGTTAAAACTGTAATTTCAGTTCTTCTATTTAAGATCATTGAATACAACCATTGCCATTTCTCTCTACTGTATTTATAGATGATGATATTAATTCGAAATACATATACTCAGCTCAGTCTTGTAAAAATAAGATCACTAGTATTCTTAAAACCCTCAGTGAATGAACCTAATTCACTGGCCACTCTAACAGTCATATAGTGATCATTAATGTAAATTAGTTTCTTCCACAGATAGTCTTCTGGTTCAATGATTTTCAATCAAAGATAGCATTTAACGGGTGTTGGACAGTCCTGCTAAACCTCCTACAATGTGCAAAATAAAGAATGTTCCCCACCCAAAATACCAGTAGAGCCTTGTTGAGAAACACTGCCTAGTCCTGTCTGTGGTCCTAGAATTTTCCTTCCTATGTCATTTGGTTGAAAGAAGAAAAAAAGGCGGGGAGGGGAGATGGGGGAGTTGACATAGATGTAAAAATGCTTTGTCAGATCACCAACCAAAAGATAAAAACAAATAGAAATAGACACTTGGCCCTTCATGCCATGACATAGAGCAGTAATTAGAATTCTTGGTTACATATAACAGAAACCAACTCAAATTTAAAATAAATCTATTGGAAGAGTTTATGGTAGTTTTGAGAATAAGTGGGGAAGCCTAAGCTAAGCTGGAACCAAGAAAAGCAAGTAACTACCAAGATCCTATCACAGAATAATCTGCATAGAACCCTGAGCAGATTACGCCACATTACACTTTGCACAATTACACCACACCCACCCTTTCTAGAAATGAGCAGACTGCCAAATTCTGTGTGGTAACACACTGAGCATGGCACTTAGCACAGTGCTAAATTTAATTCATTTCTTGAAAAATCATGAGAATAGAGAAAATACAATGCTGAACTTATCTTACCTTAGCTAACTCCATCTTTGCTTGTACAATTCTTCCAGAAAGCACATTTTATTCTTACGTTGCTTTGTACATATTCTTTTCCCAAGAGTTTTCACTGGGATCGCTGCCATGGTGAAAATTCTTTTCTTTTAAGTGATTCGACTCATGAAGCAGCAGATCAAAACATACGCGAGGGCATGCACAAAAAAAAATGTGCTACATTTAACATTTGAATTGCTTCTTTTCATGATTCCCAAGACCTTGGCCTTTGTTACACATTAGATATGGATTCACTGCTCCTGAGAGATTGCAGTCTCATACCAGGAACACCTCAAGGCAAGGTCCACATTCTATATGCTTTGAATTAATTCTCCTCTGTAGTACCAGAAGCCTCCTTTAGGAACACAACCCTCTACATAAGGTGTGTGATTTGGGTAGTCATTCTCATGATGACTGAGGCAAGTAAATGGGACAGCCTTAGATTTTCTCAGTCAAAGCCAACATCTTCAGCAGTTGCTTTGATGGTCTTTCTTTTATAATGAAGCCTCTGTATAAAATTTGTCACTAATCTGTGTATTTCCAGGCTGGAAGAGCAGACAGCACGTTCCTAAACTGGTTGCTGATTATATGGCAGAGAAGTTTAATCTAGACCCACTAATTACTCATACTCTGAATTTTTATAAAATCAATGAAGCAGTTGAATGAATGAATACTGGAAAAGGGTAAACTGCCCACATAAATTTTATGTCTTTGTGTTTGAGACTAAGAGAAATGGTGTATGGGCTTGGGAGTAGGAGAAGGGTCATCCCTGCTGCAGAAACTATATACAGATAATTGAAGAGGCTTTCAGGAATTTGTAAAGCGTCTCCTTCCCCTCTGCATTTTGTTTTATTTCTAGCTAATAAAATATATAATCCTGAAAGTATTTAAGTGTTCACCTACCGTTACCATTGCCATTATCATTGTATTTCCAATTTGGCTTTTTTTTACACGACACATTAATGGAAGTCAGTTTGTACAATTGTAGCTCAGGTTTAAAAACTTAAGAACGTAGTTTACAAATAGGCCATTGTTGTATTTGTTGTTCTACTTTGATGGGGGAGAATAATTATTTATAGAATTCCAAATTCTGAATCCTATCTTTGGCCAGAAAAACAGAAATAAGCCATAACCCAGGAATTGGCATTCCCCACACAAGTATAAGCCTGCTTACCTACTTCTTACTCTTGGAGCTTCATGTCATTTTGAAAAATCTACTCATGGCTTACTTAATCTTCCCATTTTTTACCTAAAGAGAAAAAAAAATCTAGTTTACTTGTCTACAAAGTGAGAATTTGAAATCCAAAACATAAATGTTGCTCTAGAAATGTTCCAACCTTTTTTCTCTTCTTTTTTACAGTATCTGCTGTGTCCTGTTACTTTAAGTACATTGTAATTCACACAAGACCTGAAGGATATTTCTCCAACTCAATCGCAGTCGATGTAATTTTCATGATTTAGAATTATTTGCACAATCCTATTTCTATATTCTGACTTCTGATCCACTCTGCAGTGGACCATATCTGGCTTCTGACCTAACCATTTCATCAAAATTGTCTTATGTAACCCAGTGTCACCCAGGATCAGCCTCCCTTTCAGAGCTAGATTAAGGTTGGCTTGAATCATTCAACTCCACATCCTTCAGACATACAAGGTCAGTGCAAGATGCTCTCATTTTCATAGTTGCCTCTATCTGTGGACCTTTATATTCTCATATAGTATGTCTCTCCCACAGGCCTAGACACGAAATGTTGCCATTTTACTCCAAAGAAACAAAACTCCTCATTCTTGAGTTTATTGAAGATTCAGGTTAACCTGAATCAAGTTAACCCAGTCTCAAACCCTCATTTATCCTATCTCCTTGGCACAAATCTCTTCTCTCCTGGATTGCCAAAGGAAGTTCAAATTTTTCTTCAGTTGGTCAGGATGATTTGAGTATCAGCAGCTCCTAGTACCTGGCTTTACAACTAAGCCAACTAGGGATTCAGCAGAAAAAAAGTGGGGTGAGGGGAGTCATCATTTACCAGGATCCACACTTCCTAGAAAGCTGTTGTAATATTAAACAACAAAACTGTTTTTAATTCCAATCTTCACATAAAACAGGAATAATTACATACTTTCTTACTAATGTGTCCCATAGATTTTTTCCATTGGAAAAAACTTAGAAGTGGCTAAGGGGAAAATGAGCCCCAGTAATACTTTGTGGCATCCACTCTTTCTACCTGACCCTTTGACTTTCTGCCCCAGCCCCTCTTAGTTCTCCTAGAATTAGGACTAAGGTTAAGTACCCTCTTGGGATATGACTTTCTTCCTTTCCTCTAGATACAAAAAGAGTCTCTTACCAAACCCCATACACACAACAGGAGGTCCCTTCCTAGTTGCAGACTCTTCTGCTCCAGCTGGACTCCCCTAGCTCTGTGATCCCACTAGATCAGACAGGGGCCCCTGCGTGTCAGCAAACTTTGGCTGACCTTGGGAGACCAAAAAGTGGAATATCATTTTTTGATCTAAACAAGTTTCCTGATTTAACATTGGCCAGGAAGGTGGGCTGCACCCTCAGTCTCTCTCTCCCATCATGGTTTTCACATGATCTCAGAGGACTCTCATGAGAGTCTGATTCTCATGAGTTGGGCATCCTATGCTTCCCTTTAGGGGCCTGCTTCCTGCAAATAGAGGAGATGGGTGCTATGAAACCCATTCACACTGGACTTGGGATGGCTATTCTCCATCTTCCCAATTCTGAGCTGAAGCCTCCATGCCCAACTCTGCTCTGCTCTTCTATTTCCTGACAGCAGCTAAGGCTTACTCCTGTTCTGCCCCCAAATTAACCTTACCAACAGTGAGAACTTGTAGGAGTCTTCAGGTCTTGGGAGTTCCAAGTTTTCCCAGAAATGTTTTGTGGTAAACAGTGTCCACACTCTTTCTTCCAATAAAGCTCAGTTCCTTAAGCTATTTTGAATGTCTTGTTATGTTGTAGCTCATTGCAAAATTCACTCTAATTTTATCACAAATGCAGGAACTTTTTTTTTCCTTCCTGTTAATATATACTCAAACATATTAGCAAGTACTGGTGACCATCCACATCACTGTATACGCATTCAAAATTGTTGCCAGCTTAAAGACCATATTTGAATCCTATTAGGTCCTGTAAACTCTGTGAATAGACTCTGTGAACTATCTTTGAGTCCCGCTGTTTTGACCACATTGTTTTGTTCCAAGCACAAAGAAAAATCTTTCTTTCCAATCCCTGTCATTGTGCTTCCCTAGACAGTCACTGCATGGGGCAGTTTATGGACTTCAACAATGTTTACCTAATTCCAGATCTACACTGTAGGAGTCCAGCCTTCAAGGAAAACTATAGTTTTTACAGCTTTTGCCTGAATCATGAGAAGACTTAAGTTTTTCATATTTTTACCTGAGAACAAGAATAATTCCATTCTAGACTATCACCCAAACAATAATAAAATAAAGTGTGTCTATACAATATAAATGCCCCATACTAACACATAAGGTACATGCAGAAGCCGTTTATAGCACTACCTGGAATATGCACTACCAGACATAGGGAGTTAATGTTCCCTGATCATTTTCAAGTGATAACCATCAGCTCCTACATATTCACAAGGAAGCCTTTATATTGGTGTTGGTACAAGCTTCTGAAAACGTTTTAAATCCTATACACACCTTCAGTTTCCTATTAAATGTTGTAGCACTAGGGTTCTCTCTAGTGGTGAAATTTGACATTGGCCGACACAATAATTTCGAAAGAATTTTAGTTCTTTCACTTATTTCTCTCTAACATCATTCATAAGCCAGATGACCACTCATCGGAGGACTGACAAGAATATAAAGCTTGTTCTCTTTTTTTTTTTTTTTTTTTTTGCCTTCTTGATGAGCTTTGATAGTCTCTTAACTAATCACTCAGTCAACTAACATTTACTTAGTAACATACATGGTATTGAAGACACAAAAATGACTCAAGCAGCTTGATATCTAGGGACATAGATACAAAGGTAATTAAAATGGAGTATAATAGCTATTACATCAGAGGAACAATCAACCAATAAACAGAGGGAAAAATTAGTCCTGCCTAGGAGAGATTAGAGAAAAATTCACAGAGAAGGAAATCTTGAGTTGTGCCTCAATGGGTGCATCAGGTTTTGCTAAGTGGAGAAAGAATATTAAGAGCCTACATAATAGCATGAGGAAAGTTCAAGTTGGTGAAAGAGTATGGTCTCTCATGGTGTATATGAAAAGGGTGGGAGAGAGGTGTGGCTGGACCAAACAATGAAGAGGGGGAAGGATTTAGTTCTATAGACCAGGGGTAGTTACAGAAGGTTTTCAAGGAAAGGATTGGCATACTCAAATCTATGTTTCAGAAAAACATGACTTTTCAGCCTGGGCAGCATAGCAAGACCTATTCTCTACAAAAAGTGAAAAAAAAAAAAAAAGAAAGAAAAAAAAATTAGCCAGGCATGGTGGTACATGCCTCTACTCCCAGCTACTTGGAAGGCTGAGAGGTAGGAGACTCTTGAGCCAAAGAGTTGGAGGCTGCAGTGAGCCAGGATTGTGCTACTGCTCTCCAGCCTGGGCAAAAAAGCGAGACCCTGTCTCACAAAACGCAAAAAAAATGCCTTTGGCAGCACTGTGAAGGATAGTTTGAAGAGAACGGAGACTGGAAGGAGGAAGAATAGTTGAGAAGCTGTGCATTAAGGCACAATTGAGAAGCTGTGTATTAAGGTGCAATTAAGGAGAAAAATCTTGAATCTAAAACCAATGGCTGTGAGTACAAGTTATATGAAAAGTCCTTGTAACTGCTGCCATCAGTGTAAGAACTATAGAGGACTGATCTGCCTGCTCCTGTTGAAGCAGTCTGGAAGTCCTAAGGAATTTATACTCTACCAAGCAGCCCTCCCCACAAGTGACTGGTAGAAGTCTTATAAAACAGATAAGGCCACAGAGTTTTCCATGGAATTAAACTCTAGTTGACCACTTTGGCAGCCAGTTTTTAAATGCACTCTTACACCCATGTTTGTAACAGCATTGTTCACAACAGCCAAAAGGCAGAAACAGCCCAAATGTTAACTGATGGATGGATGGTGTATTAGTCCATACTTGCTTTGCTATAAAGAAACACCTGAGACTGGGTAATTTATAAAGAAAAGAGGTTTAATTGGCTCATAGTTCCACAGGCTATACATGTTATACAGGAAGCATGATACTGGCAACTGTTGAGCTTCTAGGGAGGCTCAGGAAACTTACAATCATAGCAGAAGGCAAAAGGAAGGCAAGTCATCTTACATGGTGGAGGCAGAAGTAGGGGGTTGGGGGAGGTGCTGCACACTTTTAAACAATGAGATCTTGCAATAACTCACTCACTATCATGAGAACAGCACTAAGAATATGGTGCTGAATCGTTCATGAAGGACCACCACCATGATCCAATCACCACCCACCAGGCCCCATCTCTGACACTGGGGACTACAATTCGACATGAGATGTGGGTGGGGACACAGATCCAAACCATATCAGATGGATAAACAAAATGTGGTGTGTGCATATGGTAAAATATTTTTCAGCCTTAAAAAGGAAGGAAATTCTGACACATGCTATGGCATGGATGGCTTATTTCAATTAGCATAACATCCATGTTAATGCCATCATGCTAAGTGAAATAAGCCATTCACAAAAGTACAAATACTCTATGATTCCACTTACATGAGGTACCTAGAGTAGTCAAATTCATAGAGACAGAAAGTAGAATGGTGGTTGCCAGGGGGTAGGGAAAGGGGAGAATTCAGAATTAGTGTTTAATAGACAGGTAATTTCAGTTTGGGGAAAAAATTTTTTTAAATGGGTGGTGTGATGATTTCACAACAACATAAATGTACTTAATGCCACCAAACTATCAAAATTGTTAAAAATTGTAAAAATTATAAATTTTGTTATATACATTTTATCATAATTTTTAATGCACTCTTATTGGCACTATTTTCTTCCTTGTATCACCTTCCCCATATTCCTATTGGGATCCCATTTTGCTTTTCAGTGGAATTACTAGAAATATAATTTTTATCTCAGTACTTGCTTCTGAAAGAGCTCAAAGTAGGAAAGTGATACCAGAAGGAGTTGCAGAAAGCAGAGCCTAAGGATGGGATTCTGAAACTGGATCACGTGCCAGCAAGACGGCAAAAGGACACCATTGCAGGTTGTGGCAAGACAGACCCCAGTGATTCCACCTCCTGGTATTCATGCCCATATGTAATCCCTTCTCCCTATGTGTGGGCTGGACTTACTGATTCCATTTTAAAAGCAGAAATGATAGAATGTCACTTCTAAGATTAGAAGTCTTTTTATAAAAAGACCATGACTTCATTTGGGGAGAAGTCAGATGCTGCCCTGGGGAGAGCCCTGACTAAGCCTGAAAGTTGATTTTCTGAGGCCTCTCAACACCATGTGTGTGAAATTGAATGCGGATTCTTCTTGAGTCAAGTATTGAGATGGCTGCCACTCCGGACAACACCTCAATTACAGCTTTGTGAGAGACTCTAAACCAAACCACCAGCTAAGCTGTCCCTGGATTCTTGACCAACAGAAACTTTGGGAACACAAATTTTTTTTAAGGGGCTAAGTAATAGATTACTAGTGTATGGTGATAAGTGGGGTAAGAATCCCCTCAGCATGCTGTTTTAACACAATTACACCGATGTCTCACTGATGGTGAGTTGAGATGGGATGCCGAGTGAAGGGTATGCACCACCTTGTGCACTATCATTAGTACCTGAGAGATAAGATGACAACGATCATTACAAGGACTCTGAGTTTAGTGAGTTATTTTTAAGTGTCACCAAAGTGCTGAAGGAAAAAAAATGGCAGTCTTGAGTCAGTCAATAACCAATTAGAGGCATGACTGAAAACCGTAAGACCTCTTTGATAGCATTTAAATTTTCCCTTATCTCCTACAACCAGAGGACAAATTGGGCTAAAAATCATACTTAGGATTTGATCATGAGACTAGACAAATTGCAGAGAAGTTTTATTCTACAGTCCCCCACAAATCTCTGAAACTAAATTAAGGGTCTTAATAGAGAAGGAGTGGAATCTTGAGACTCAACTGGGAACACTTTTGGGAGTCTTGAACCCCAGATTCTCCCAAGCCCTCCAGGACTAAAGAAGTGGCCCACTTCCCCTTGCTATAGCATAGCAGTCTCTCTTTACCTAGACAGAATGTGAAGGCTTCCTAAGGTGAATAGCTCACAAGATGGAAAGGCACCAGAGAGGAGTCAGAGCCAGACAGCCAAATAAAACCTTCCAGTGATCACCCCTCCTTCAGGAACACCACCCTCGGAAACACCAAAAAATGGATAGTTGAACAATTATCCATATAGGAAAGCATCTTCATAAGGACAAAAATCAGGTGAGTGATCACAATACCTGGTTTTGACATCATATCAGGGAAAGAGGCACTGAGGAAGGTAGGAAAGACAGTCTTATATTGCCTACACCACCCCTCCCCGATCCCCAGCAACACAGAGAGAACACTTGTGAGCTTGTGTGAGGGAGAAAGAAGTGATTGTGGGATTGTGTATTGGAACTCAGTGCTTCCCTGTCACAGCTGAACACAACACAGTGCTGAATCCAGCCAGAGCTCATGGAGGGAGCATTTAGTCAAGCCCTAGCCAGAGAGAAAGTCTCCATTTCAGCAGCAGAAACCTAAGTTCTGGCTCTCCCCACCACTGCAGGCTAAAGTGCCCTAGGATTCTGAGTCAATTTGAAAGGCAGTATAGGCCACAGGGACAGCAGTCCTTGGGCAAATCCTGGGTATTGTGCTGGGCTTGAAGCCAGTGGACTTAAGGGGATACATACAATCTATTAAGACACCAGCTGTGGCAGCCAAGGGAGTGCTTATGTCACCCCACCTCTCAACTCCAGGAAATGCAGCTTGCAGCTCCTGGAGAGATTCCTTCTGCTTATGGAAAAAACAGGGAATTGTACAAAGGACTTTGTCTTGCAACTTGGATGTCAGCTCAGCACAGTAAAATAAAGCATCAAACAGGGTCTTGAAGACCCCTATTCCAGGCCCTAGCTGTCAGACGACACCTCTATATGTACAGAAGATAACATGCTACCCTGAAGAGAAGAACCCAACCCTGTCATGATTCACCACCTTCTAATTAAAGAGTCCTTGGGCCTTGAAAAAACATCAGTAATAACCAGGCAGTAGTCACCACAGGTCTTAGGTGACACCCAGAACTGTGCTGGCTTCAGGTATGACCCAGCACAGTTCCAGCTGTGGTGGCTGGCCACAGGAAAAGACTCCTTCTGCTTGAGTAAAGAAGAAGAAAATGTAAAAAAGACTTTCTCCTGCAACTTCAGTACCCAGAACAATGGGTCAGGAGTGTGTCTGGGAAGTGAACAGTTTTCCCGTGTGCCAGGCAGGGGAGGTGAAGTGGTTCCAGTCCTTCTCTCTGAGAAGACCTTAGTGTATTTCACCGAGTGTTCACCCAGTCACCTCTGTCAATTCTGAGACCTCTGCCCACCATTGGGTACTGCATTTACCCACCTGCTTTAGCCACAGCTGGCTTTTACCTATGGAAAGTTCCCCTACTGGGCTGAAGCCTAAATTATTCAACCCAGTAAATACAATACTATGGGAAAAAGTTAATAAATAAAGAAGTGCGCAACATGGGAGAATGAGATAAGCTTCAAAAGACCTCTGCTATTTCAACACTATAGGAGACAGTGAACTTGCTCACACACTGAGCACATTGCTGCTACAACTAGCATCTGAGAAATTCATCATACAAAGATTCTCTGTAACTAAGTAACTCATAGAGAGTCTTCAAACCTGAGAGCACCAAGAGCCAAATTCTACTACAGTAAACTATAAACATTAAAGTCACAACCTTAAGAGGGGATAAAGAAATTCTTTAAGAAAACATCAAAGCAAAAATAAATTCAAGAATAATCATAAGAAATAGTTTACCAAAATGAGAAGAAACCAGAAAAGTAATTCTGGTAATATGGCAAAACAGGGTTCTATAACACCCCCAAAACATTACACTAGCCCTTCATCAATGAACTCAAGCCAATAATAAATCTTTGAAATACCAGGTAAAGAATTTAAAGGTAAATTATTAAGCTATTCAAGGAGATACCAGAGAAAGGTGAAAAACAACATAAAGAAACTTTTTTAAAATTCAGGATATAGATAAAAAATTTTCTAACAGGATAGATATATTAAAGAAAAACCAATCAGAACTTCTGGAAATTAAAGACACACTTACAGAATTATCAAATGCAGTGGAAAGTTTCAACAGTAGACTAGAACAAGGGGAAGAAAGAAATTCAGAGCTCAATGACAACACTCAAATTAACAGTCAGACAAAAATAGATAAAAAAGAATAAAAAGAAATGAGCAAAGTCATGAAGAAATATAAGACTGTGCAAAATGGTCAAATCTAAGAATATTTGGTGTTTCTGAAGGAGAAGAGAAAGCAAAAAGTTTTGAAAATTTATTTGAGAGAATAATTGAGGAAAACCTCCCTGGCCTTGATAGAGAATTAGATATCCAAATACTAGAATCATAAAGAATTCCTGGGAGACTCATTGCAAAAACATCATCACCAAGGCATAGAGTCATCAGGCTATCTAGAGTCAATATGAAGGAAAGAATTCCATGAGCAGTGAGAGAAAAGCATTAAGTAACCTATAAAGAAAAACCTATCAGACTAGCAGCAGACTTCTCAGCAAAAACCTTAGAAGCCAAAAGGGACTGGGGACTTACATTTAGCCTCCTTAAACAGAATAACTAGCAGCTAAGAATTCTATATGTAGCAAAACTAAGTTTCATAAATGAAGAAAAAATAGTCATTTTTAGACAAACAAATGCTGAAGGTATTTGTTACTCTCAGACAAGCCCCACAAGAAATGCTTAAAGAAGATTTAGGTCTTGAAACAAAAGCTCAATATACACCAAAATAGAACTTTCTGAAAATTCACAAGGTCTATAAAATAACACAATAAGAAGACAAAGTATCTAGTTAAAAATTAACATGGTGAATGGAATAGTATTTCACATCTCAATATTAACATTGAATGTAAAAGGCTTAAAGGCTCCACTTAAAAGATACAAATTGGCAGAATGAAACCAGACATGGTGACTCTCACCTATAATCCTAGCACTTTAAAAGGCTGAGGCATGTGGGCCGCTTGAGTTCAGGAGTTCAAGACCAGCCTAGGCAACATGGTGAAACCCCGTCTCTACCAAAAATACAAAAATTAGCTGGGCATGATGACACATGCCCAAAGTCCCTGCAACTCAGGAGTCTGAGGTGGGAGCATGGCTTGACCTCAGAAGGTGGAAATTGCAGTGAACCATGAATATGCCACTGCACTCCAGCCTGGGTGACAGAGCCAGACCCTGTCTGAAAAAAAACAATGCAACTTGGCAGAATTGATTTTTAAAAATCACAAAGTAAATAACTGCTGTCTTCAAGAAACCCACCTAACACATAAGGATTCATATAAACTCAAAGTAAAGGGGTGGTAAAAGATATTCCACACAAAGGAAAACCAAAAGTGAGAAGGAGTAACTATTCTTATATCAGATAAAACAGACTTTAAAGCAGCAACAGTAAAAAAAAAAATAAATTGATATGCACCAACACTGGAGCTCCTATATTCAAAAAACAATTACTAATTGACCTAAAAAATAAGATAGTTATCAATACAATAATAGTGGGGGACTTGAATATCCCACTGAGAGCACTAGATCGATCATTGAGACAGAAAGTCCACACAGAATCAATGAACTTAAACTAGACTCTAGAAGAAATGAACCTAACAGATACTTACAGAACATTCTACCCAAGAACTGCAGAATGTACATTCTTCTCATCAGCACATGGAACATTCTCCAAGATAGATTATATGACAGACCACAAAACAAGTCTCAATAAATATTAAAATACCAAAATTATATCAAGTATCTTCTCAGATTGGCAGGATGAAGCCAGGCATGATGGAACAAAATTAGAAATAAACTACAAAAGTAACACTTAAAAATATACAAATACATGGAAGTTTAAAAATCTGCTCCTGAATCATATTTGGGTTAACAATGAAATCAAGATAGAAATTTAAAAATTCTTTGAAATGAATGATAATAGTGACACAAGTTCTCGAAACTTCTAGGATACAGCAAAAGTAGTGCTAAGAGTAAAATTTATAGCACTAAATGCCTACATCAAAAAGTCTGCAAGATCACAAACTGACAACCTGTCATCACACCCTAAGGAACTAGAGAAACATAAACAAACTGAACCTAAAGCTAGCAGAAGAAAAGAAATAACAAAGATCAATGCAGAACTGAATGAAATTGAAACAAAGAAAAAACAATATAAATGATAAATGAAACAAAAAGCTAGTTCTTTGAAAAGATAAACATAATTGGCTGCGCACAGTGGCTCACACTTGTAATCCCAACACTTTGAGAGGCCAAGGTGGGAGGATCACCTGGGTCAGGAGTTTGAGACCAGCCTGGCCAACATGGCAAAACTCTGTCTCTACTAAAAATACAAAAATTAGCTGGGTGTGGTGGTGGGTGCCTGTAATCCCAGCTATTCAGGAGGCTGAGGCAGGAGAATTGTTTGAATCCGGGAGGCAGAGGTTGCAGTAAGCCAAGATCACGCCATTGCACTCCAGTCTGGATGAAAGAATGAAAGAAAAGAAAAGAAAAGAAAGAAAAGAAAAAAGAAAAGATAAATGACATTGACCATGTAGATTAATGAAGAAAAAGAGAAGATTCAAATAATCTCAATTAGAAATGAAACTGGAAACATGACAGCCAACACCACAGAAATATAAAAGATCATTCAAGATTACTATGAACACTTCTATGCACACAAACTAGAAAACCTAGAGGAAATGGATACATTATTGGAAGCATATAATCCTCCTAAATTAAATCAGGAAGAAATAAAAACCCTGAATAGACCAATAACAAGCAGTGAGATTGAATTAGTAATTGAAAAAAAAAAAAAAAAAACTGCCAACCAAGAAAAAGTCCATGGCCAGATGGATTCATGGCTGAATTACACCAGACATTCAAGAATTAATTGATACCAATTTTATTAAAGTTATTTAAAGACTGGGGAAAAGGGAGTCCTTGTTGAATGATTCTATGAAGCCAGTATCACCCTGATACCAAAATCATGAAAGGACACAAGAAAAGAAAACTACAGATCAATATTACTCTTAAACATAGATGCAAATGTCCTCAACAAAATACTAGCTAAACAAATCCAACAGCACATCAAAAAGATAATACACCATGATCAAGTGGGTTTCATCTCAGTGATACAGGAATGGTTGTAAATAAACAAGGCAATAAATGTGATACATCACATAAATAGAATTAAAAACAAAATTCACATGATCATCTCAATAGGTGCATAAAAAGCATTTGACAAAAGCCAGCACCTCTTTATGATTAAAACTCTCAGCAAAATCAGCATAGAGGGACATACCTTAATGTTATAAAAGCCAATAAAAGACAAACCCATAGTCAACATTATACCAAATGGGGAAAAATTGAAAGCATTTTCCCTGAGAAGTGGAAAAAGACAAGGATGCCCACTTTCACCACTTCTCTTCAACATTGTACTGGAAGTCCTAGTCAGAGCAATCAGGCAAGAGAAAGAAATAAAAGGCATCCAAATCAGAAAAGAAGAAGTCAAACTATCACTGTGCACTAACGATATAATCGAATACTTAGAAAACCCTAAAGCCTCCTCCAAAAGACTAGATTTGACAAACACATTCAGTAAACTCTCAGGTTATAAAATCAATGTACATAAATCACTATCACTGCTATACACCAACAATTAAGCTGATAATCAATTAAAGAACTCAATCCCTTTTACAACAACTGACAAAATAAAATAAAATAAAATACTTAGGAATATACTTAACCAAGGAGGTGAAAGATGTCTACAAGGAGAACCAAAAACGACTGTTAAAAGAAATCATGGATGATATAAACAAATGGAAACACACCCCATGCTCATTAATGGGAAGAATCAATATGGTGAAAATAACCATACTGCCCAAAGCAATCTATAGATTCCATGCAATTCCCATCAAAATACCAACATTATTTTTCACAGACTTAGAAAAAACAATTCTAAAATTCATATGGAATCAAAAAGAGCCCAAATAGCCAAACAATCAGAAGCAAAAAGAACAAATCTAGAAAATTCATATTACCAGACTTCGAGTTACACTACAAGGTAATAGTTACCAAACATCATGGTATTGGTATAGAAGTAGGCACATAGATCAATGGAATAGAACAGAAAACCCAAAAATAAAGCCAAAAACTTACAACCAACTGACCTTCAAGCACACAAAAACATAAATTGGGGAAAGGACACCCTACTTAATAAATGGTGCTGGGAAAACTAGCTAGCCACATGTGGAAAAATGAAACTGGATCCATCTCTCTCTCTTTATACAAGAATCAATTCAAGATAGATTGAGGACTTAAGTGTAAGACCTAAAACCTTACAAAATACTAGACAATAACTTTGGAAAAACTCCTTTGGACATTGGTCTAGGCAAAGAATTCATGACTGAAACCCCAAAAGCAAATGCAACAAAAACAAAAGTAAACAAATGGGACCTAATTAAATCAAACAGCTTCTTTACAGCAAAAGACGTAATCATCAGAGCAAACAGGGAACCTTTGGAATTGAAGAAAATATTTGCAAACTATGCATCTGCAAAGAAATAATATCCAGAATCGACACGGAACTCAAATAAATCAGTAAGAAAAAACAATTCCAACAAAAAGTGGGCAAGTTACATAGACATTTCTCAAAAGAATATATGCAAATGGCCAATAAACATATAAAAAATACTCAACATCATTAATCGTCAAGGAAATTTAAATTAAAACCACAATGAGATACCTCCTTACCCCATGCAAGAATGGCCATTATTGAAAAGTTAAAAAACAATAGATGTTGGCATGGATGTGGTGAATAGGGAACACTTACACACTGCTTGTGGAAATGAAAATTGATATAACCACTATGGAAAACAGTATGGAGATTCCTTAAAAAAACAAAAGTCAGTCTCACTACTGGTTATCTACCCAAAGGAAAAGAAGTCATTATATGAGTAAGACACCTGCATGTGTATGTTTGTTGCAGCACAATTTACAATTGCAAAGATATAGAACCAACTTAAGTTCTCATCAACTAATGAGTAGCTAAAGGAAGTGTGGCAAATGCATACTGTGGAATACTACTTAGACATGAAAAGGAACAAAATAATATATTTTTGCAGCAGCTTGGATGGAATTGGAGGCCATTATTCTAAGTAAAGTAACTCAGGAATGAAAAACAAAATATCATATGTTCTCACTTATAAGTGGAAGCTAAGCTATGAATACACAAAGACATACAGAGTGCTACAATGAACTTGGAGACTCAGAGTAAGAAGGTGGGATTGGAGTGTGGGATCAAATTTGAAATTTGAAGCATATTTTTTTCTCTCTACCTGATTTCTCCAGAATTGGGAAACTATTTGTGAGTATTTTTAACTTACAGCAATATAATTATTTGTATAAGTGAAATAAGAATGTTTTCTTTTGCAACAAGACACAATTGAAGAAACTGATTATTTTACTAAGGCTTTGACTGGAATGGCTTGCTTGCCTTTAAGGAATCAAACTTGACTTGTAGAGCCAATAAAAGCCCCTTCAGAAAACTGGCCTCATACCTTGTCTACACAATCCCTATACAGTGTGCCTGACCTGTGGTAAGTAAAGAATGTCACTTTCTGACAGGCCCAGGAGCCCCAAGTTATCTTGGGATCTGAAAAGGAGAGAAATTTACCCAACCTGTATAGGTATTTGACAGTATAAACCCATGGCTGAGTTCTACGTGAAAAAAAAAAAGTCTTACCTGATATTCCTTTTATGGAACAAAGCTCATATCAAAGCTAATTTAAAATCTCTATGTGGCAAATAATTCTTCTTGCTACACTTTATACAAATAGTCAGTCCAAGTATAAGACTAAAGCTTATTTTTGCAAACAAATTGGTCCTATTATGATTTGTCTTTAGTAAAAATGGAAAATTGGAAAGAGAAAAATTATGTTTCAAAAACTATGGTACACCTGTTTTTATAATATATTCTAGTCTCATCAGTTGTTTTTTAGTTTTTTTTTTTTCTGCAATTTAGACTGACTTTGCTTATTCTTGTAAACCAACAGTAATCTTTGGCTGCTGCTCAGAAGAAACAAGACGGATGGGTAATGTAGAAACCTGGATCAATATTCTAGTTCTGGCACATATTGGAATCAGGTAGCAACCCCATATCAGATTGGTTCCAACAGTTACTCAGTTCATGGAAAGCCTTCTTATTTACTTTATTTGGAATAGTTTTGCTTATTTTTGCTTTACTGTTGTGGAATATATTGCTGCTGTACTCTTTATATGGGAATGCAGAATAAGCTTACTAAATGTTTTCTTAAATTGAATGCTTATTAATCTTCCAGACACCATCTTTTGTCAGAGTTTGGAGTTATGAATGATTCTCAGCATCCTAATAGGCAAGAGATCCTAATAGTTAGGCATTACAATTTCCCTTATTCAGCCTGAAGAAGTCACACAAGATGGATCTTCGTCCCTCACCAACTCTTAGGATTAAGGGTTCTCTTGTAAAAGGGAGAGGGGAAATGGGTCAGATGGTTGCCAGTCTCAACCCAGAGAGATTCCGTCCTGAATAGACGCTGGGTAAAATAAGGCCAAGACCTACTAAGCTGCATTCCCAGGAGGTTAGGTGTTCTTAGCCACAGGATAAGATGGAGGGTTGACACAATATACAGGTCACAAAGACCTTGCTGATAAACAGGCTGTTGTAAAGAAGCTGACCAAAACCCACCAAAACCAAGATGGTGTTGAAACTGATCTCCGTTTGTCTTCACTGCCCATTATACACTAATTATAATACATTAGCATGCTAAAAAGACACTCCCACCAGTCCCATGATAGTTTGCAAATGTCATGGCAACATCAGAAAGTTACCTTTATATGGTCTAAAAAAGGGAGAAGCCCTCAGTTTCAGGAATTTCCCACTTTTTTCTCAGGAAGTTCATGAAAAATCCACCCCTTGTTTAGCATACAATCAAGAAATAACTATAAGTATACTCAGTTGAACAGCCCATGTTTTTATTCTTTTATTCATTTATTCTCTTAATAAACTTGCTCTCATTAAAAAAAAAGGATTCACTACTATATAATTCATTCATGTAACCAAAAACAACTTGTACCCCAAAAGCTGTTTAAATAAAAATATATTTTTAAAAACTAGAAATTAAAAAACTAAAATAATCAAAAGGTCTGCATAGACATTTCTTAAAATAACACATAAAGATTGCCAACAGGTATATAAAAAGGTGCTCAACCTCATTAATTATCAGAAAAATGCAAATCAAGGGTACAATGAGATATCATCTCACCTCAATGAGATGACTTTTATCCAAAGGACAGGCAATAGCAAATTCTCATGAGGATGAAGAAAAAGAGAAACCCTTGTTCATTGTTGGTGGCAACGTAAATTAGTACAGTCACTATAGAGAACAATGTGGAGGTTCCTTAAAAAACTAAAATCGGAACTACCATATGATCCAACAATCCCACTGCTAGGAATATATACAAAAGAAAGGAAGTCAATATATCCAGAGACACCAGCACTGCCATTTTTATCACAGCACTATTCAATATAGCCAAAGTCCAAAATCAGCCTAAGTGTCCAACAACAGATGAATGGATAAAGAAAATGGGTACATATATATAAAATGGAGTACTATTCAGTCATAAAAAAATTAAGTCTTGTCATTTGCAACAACATAGATGAAACTGGAAGACATTATGTTCAGTGACATAAGCCAGGCCCAAAACAGACAAATTTCACAGGTACTCAATGATTCATGGTAGGTAAAAACTAAATCAATTAAACTCATGGAAATAGAGTAGTGGGAAAGGGTAGCAGAGGATGCCAAGATGGTTAATAGGCTCAAAAATATAGTTAGATAAAATGAGTAAGTCTAGTATTTGAAACCACAACAGGATAGTCAACGATAACTTATTGCATATTTTAAAATAACTAAAAGAGGGAGAGAGATCCAAGATGGCCGATTAACAACAGCTCAGGATTGTAGCTCCCAGTGAAAGCGCAGAGAGCCTGTGGACACCGCAATTTCAGATGAATTTCTGTTGCCCACAAACTGGGAGCTACCCAGCGGAGGAGCCACACAGGTCGCCAGAGCGACTCTTTTGGCCGGCGCAGTGCGGTGCTTCTCAGTGTGGAGTATACGCTACTGGGTGCCCTCTGAGTTGGGCTCAGCTGGTCCCATCCACACAAGGAGAACAGCAATTGGAAGTGCTGAGGACTGAGAGTTTCACAGTAAGCACAGCTGAACCTGGGAAAGCCTAGCTTTGCGGGGACAGGGCATCTGCTGAAGGAAAACTAAGAAACAGAAAAAACTTCATCACCAACAAGCCTGACGTCCACTCAGACCCAATCTGAAAGTCAGCAATTGCAAAGACGACAGGTGGATAAATCCACAAAAATGGGAAGAAACCACTGCAAAAAGGCTGAAAACACCCGAAATCAGAATGCTTCTCCTCCTACAGGGGATCACAGCTCCTCATCAGCAAGAGAAGAAGGCCTGATGGAGAATGAGTGTGATGAACTGACAGAATCAGGCTTCAGAAGGTGGATAATAAGAAACTTCTGTGAGCTAAAAGAACATGTACTAACCCAATGCAAAGAAACTAACAACCTTGAAAGAAGATTTAACGAAATGCTAACAAGAATGGATAACTTAAAGAGAAATATAAATGAATTGATGGAGCTGGAAAACGCAACACGAGAACTTCGCGAAGCATGCACAAGTTTCAACAGCTGAATTGACCAAGCAGAAGAAAGG
>CAUYLG010041645.1:0-19215 GCA_963573385.1 Cacajao melanocephalus
GTAGGCAAGGACTTCATGACCAAAACACCAAAAGCACTGGCAACAAAAGCCAAAATAGACAAATGGGACCTAATCAAACTCCACAGCTTCTGCACAGCAAAAGAAACAGTCATTAGAGTGAATCAGCAACCAACAGAATGGGAAAAAATTTTTGCAATCTACGGATCTGACAAAGGGCTAATATCCAGAATCTACAAAGAACTAAAACAGATTTACAAGAAAAAAACAAACAAGCCCATTCAAAAGTGGGCAAAGGATATGAACAGACACTTTATAAAAGAAGACATATATGAGGCCAACAAACATGAAAAAATGCTCATCATCACTGGTCATTAGAGAAATGCAAATCAAAACTACATTGAGATACCATCTCACGCCAGTTAGAATGATGATCATTAAAAAATCTGGAGACAACAGATGCTAGAGAGGATGTGGAGAAATAGGAACACTTGTACACTGTTGGTGGGAGTATAAATTAGTTCAACCATTGTGGAAGACAGTGTGGTGATTCCTCAAGGACCTAGAATTAGAAATTCCATTTGACCCAGCAATCCCATTACTGGGTATATATCCAAAGGATTATAAATAGTTCTACTATAAGGACACATGCACACGAATGTTCATTGCAGCACTGTTTACAATAGCAAAGACCTGGAATGAACCCAAATGCCCATCAATGATAGATTGGACAGGGAAAATGTGGCATATATATACTATGGAATACTATGCAGCCATAAAAAATGATGAGTTCATGTCCTTTGTAGGGACATGGATGAACCCGGAAACCATTATTCTCAGCACACTGACACAAGAACAGAAAATCAAACACTGCATTTTCTCACTCATAGGTGGGTGTTGAACAATGAGAACACGTGGACACAGGGAGGGGAGCATCACACACTGGGGTCTGCTGGGATAAATAGGGGAGGGACAGCGAGGGCTGGGGAGTTGGGGAGAGATAGCATGGGGAGAAATGTCAGACATAGGTGATGGAGAGGAAGGCAACAAATCACACTGCCATGTGTGTACCTATGTAACGATCTTGCATGTTCTTCACATGTACCCCCAAACCTAAAATGCAATAAATAAAAAAAGAAAAAAAAAGAAAAATCTCATGTACATTTTATATTCACATCTATATTTGTAAAAATGAAACAATACAGATTTCATATTTAATCTCTTGAACAAATCTTAAATTCTTTCTACATGTCAGTAGAATCTGTCTTTTTCAAAAGTGGTTCAAAATATTATTCTCTTGTGTCATTGTAAAGATTAAGTTCTGTTTAGGATTATATTTTTATATAGATGTTGCCTAATTAGCAAAATAAATTTTATTGATTATAATATCACTAAATAAAGCAGAATAACAAAAATCACAGTTCTAGTAATTTAAATATTAAATATATCTCTGTCAAATCACACTAGAGCTTCAAATTCTGATGCTAAAAATGTTGATACAAATGTTATGACTTAACAGCTGTTGCACAAATAATAGATATGTTAAAGGACTTTGCTAACTCTGTTTGATATATTTGAAAATGCTCATTGCTTTCATTTCAAATGGTGATTATTATGAAAATTTTGATTTATTTTTCAGACAATCCTTGGTTTCATTTAAAAAATGATCTATATATCTTATGCTAATGAGTTATGCTTGACTTCCGTCAGCATATTTTACTGCCTTTTAAATTGTTCCCCTATGTTTTATTATAATAAACTGCAATATGTCAGACTATGGACAACTACTTATTTATCAAAACTAATCTTAAAGTTATTCAGTGAAAAAATTTGAATTTCATTTGTTGATTGTTTCTGATATTTCTGTTTACAGTGAAATTCTTCAGTGTGCTGATTCATAGACACTTAGTCTATGACGAAAAGTTGTGAATGAAGAAAGATAGAAATGTAGTATCAGAAGCATGGAATGATATCTTTGGTACTTGTGCTTTTGTTTAATATATTCATTAAGTAGTCCCACAGAAAACATTTCCTTTTTATGTTGAAGGAGGTGTCTAGTACTCAGTTGCATTATATTAATATATACTCTGAATGTTTTAAGTAAAATATTAATGTACAATCCTGAGACAAAGATCAATGCTAACTATGGTTATTTGCAACTAAATTTTAAGTCTCAATTAGCCAAGACCTTACAAAAGACCTTTGATTTTAAAGCACCAAAGATTAATACAGATAGAAAAAAATATATGCACACTCTTTCCCTTGAGAAATCTGTGTTGAAAATTGTTTTCCCTTTAATAGAAACTTAATGCCAATAGGAATATTTGACATACAGACCTTAAAAAATAAATGAATATATTATTGTGATGTACACTAGAATATGGTACAATGTTGCATCACATGTCATTATGTGATCATTTATATTATAGTACAAATTAATATATCATTATATATTATTATTTTTTCTAGAGCATAAATTGTCAATATGCAAAATGGCTTTATATATTAAAATTTAATAAGCATAAAAAAGCCCAATATAATTTATTGCAATTCTATCGGAATGTGTATATACATTTGTATTATTTTCTTCCCACTAAATAGGCTAATCATTAGCTATTTAGAGAAAGACAGGATATCAGGGATGTGTATATAAATTTGTATTATTTTCTCCCCACTAAATAGGCTAATTGTTAGTTTTATTTGCAATATTTACTTTATCATATTAAAATGCAAATAACAAACATCTTATTTTGTATAAGTATGCAATAATTCCATTTTTAAAGATAAAGTAAAAAGAGATAATAGATAATAAAATAAATCTAATCTGAATAAAATAAATAAATATTGCACTAAATTGATTAGGGAAATTTACAAAACAATATAGAAGTGTAAAGTTTACTTTCATATTAAGCAGAAGGCAATATGATGTATTTGTCTAAAACATCTTGACAGTGGAAAGATATCAATTTAACATTAATCTATAATCTAACAAAACCCAAATCAAAATTGCAACATAATTAATTTGAAATTGACTAAAAATAATCCCAAATTACTTTTCTAGAAATAATCATCTGTATTTGTCATTTTGGGTTGCTTTAAAGGGGATACCCGAGGCTGGGTGATTTATAAAGAAGTTTATTTGGCTAATAGTTCTGCAGGCTGTCCAAGAAGCATGTCTCCAGCATCTGGTTGGTTTCTGGTGGGGCCTCTAGAAGCTTTTACTCATAGTGGAAGGTGAGGAGGGAGCAAGTAACTCCTATGGTGACAGCAGGAGCAAGAGAAAGAAGAGATGTCCCAATCTCTTAAACCAAACAGATCTCATGTGAGCTAATAGACTAAGAACTCATTCATCATCAAAGAGCTGGCATCAAGGCACTGATGAGGGATCTCAAACACCTCCTTCCACACCCCACTTCCAATACTGGGGATCACATTTCAATGTGAGATTTGGAAGCAACAAACATCCAAATTATATCACCATCCAAGGACCTGATCAAGACTGTTGAATGCAAAGTGTGATAACAAAGTGTCAAATGTTTAACAACCAGAGAAAGGAACAATTATGTAAAATGAACCATTTTTGGATTAATAAGTTTCAGTCATGTGTGACTTAAGAGAATACTAAATAAATGGGAGAGAGGACAAAATAAACTTTGTTCATTTTAGTGGCATGTATTCGAATTCTGTTTCAATAAATGGCCTTAATAGTCCACACTAGATCCTCAATACTTACACTTTCCTTGTATTCCTTCTTTTTCAATGGTATCTTATTTTTAAATAAAAAATATGTATATGGTTTAAAACAAAATAACAAGTGGTCTTATAATAAAAAGCAGAATCCCCTTGCTGTGCTAATTCCCACTTCTGCATGGGAGTTTGCTGCACTTTAACTAACTAGTGTTTATATTATCATTTCTAAGTTTTCAGTGTTAAGCATTATCTTCTTTCTTACTTGTTAGATAAATGAGGATTAAGCTCATTTAAATGATTCTATATAGAGCTTTCCTCATCTTAAATTACTTAATTTATATCAAACCATGGAATACAACTAACATATTCAAGATTTTAAAAATATAGCATTTTCTAAATTTGGTAATACACAATGGTTATAGACTAGAACCATTAATTTAGGTATTTACAAAATATGTCGTTTCAAGTCAACTACCGTATGTAGCATGCTACCATGTGTGTAAACAAAAAGGAAGTTAGTATGCACATATAGGTCTTATGTGTGCAGACCACCTCTATCTATATTAATAGTGAGATAACATGTTATATACTGGTTACTTCTAAAGGGAATTGTAATGAACTAGGGGCAAAAAATATTCCCAGCACAGAAGGAAAAGTACTGTTCATACTGTTTCTGGATATTATACCATACATATATGTATATGCATAATGTTCAATGTAATATATCAATGGAATAAAGCAATTCTAATTGGGATCTCTTTGTATATTTATGGAGATTGTCACTGGGGAAACTCTTTCAGTAAACATCTGATAATGACTTAATCTCATTAATGCATCCTTAGGTCCCTTGATCATCTATGAAGAGATATATTTGTAGAAGTGAGACAGAGAATCATTTGAAACCTTCTGGGAACTAGCATTCAATTAATCAGATTATTTTTAGTTTCCTATTTTACTGTGTGTTTAAAACTCAAAAAATTATGGAGATGATGCCATGACCTAGTAGGAAAACCCATCATAGTATATAATTTTCCATAATTCTAACCCTCTCTTGCTGAATCTCTTCCTATAACAAATTCATGGCCAACCTAAAGAATTTTGAACTTCCATATACTTATTTACTAAAATAGAACTTTGTCCTCCTTGATTCACCTACACAAGATAAAATGAGCAAATCTTTAATCAAAATTTTAATAATTTAATATATCCTATTATTCAGTAGGTATTTTCAACAGCCTGCCCATGTTCTACATTTTCTCCTGAGTTAATTAGGTAACCATTTTAGATTGTAATCAAATATTTCATTATTGCAAGCATCTTCATTCTCTAACTTCCAATAACACTTTTCCTCACTGTCATTCAAGACCTTACCAACTGTATCCTTAAGGCTCTTCCAAATCCTGCCTGCTGTTTCATCCCAAAAATCAGTTCCGAGTTTAATGCTATTGGTATGGAAACAACTAATTTCTATTTTCATCCACTGAGATTGCTATGAGTTTACCATCTTACCTATTGAGATGTGATTGGTTAGAAACAACTCATTACAACTCATCTATTGTTGCAAAACTAAGTCTCCCAAAACTTAGGGGTTCAAAAAACTATTATATTTGGCTCACAAGTTTTGATCAAAAATTTAATTTGGTTTCATTGGGCGATTCAACTGTGATCCACATATAATCAAGTGTCACACCTCTTATTGAACTAGCAGAATACATTAGTTTTCTAGTGTTGCCATAACTAAGTACCAAAAACTTGGTGGCTTAAAACTGCAGAAACTTCCTCACAGTTCTAGGTACTAGAAGTCCAAAATCAAGGTGACATCAGAGCCATGCTCCGTTCTGAAAGCTTTAGAGGGAAACGCTTAGTGTCTTCTCCTAGCTACAGGTGACTCCCAGCAATCCTTGTTATGTCTTGGATTGTTGCCTTACATAATAATTTCCATTTCTTCTTCTGTCTCCACATGGTATTCTTCTCTATGTCTTCTTTTTAAAAGGATGCCAGTGGTTAGATTTAGGACCCCTTCTAATTCAAGATAATTTTATCTGGAGATTCTTAATTAAGAACATTTGCAAAGACTATTTTATAGTAAGGCTATATTTTGAGGTTTCTGGTGGACATGAATTTGGGGGAGACAAGAAGGGTATTGTTTTACTTGTAAAGTGTTGTAGTATTATTTGAAAGTAAACTGTGGTTAGATTTAAAATGCATGTTGTAAATTCTAGATATATTAGTTTTCTATTGTTCCCATAACAAATTACAAACTTAGGGGCTTAAAACAGCACACCTAATATGATCAGACATTTCTGTGAGACAGCAGTCCCACACAGTAATAAAAACTAAGATCAATTTGTCAGCTGAAATGTGTTTCTTTCTGGAGGTCTAAGGAAGAATCCATTCCTGCTTACTCAGGTTGTTGGCAGAATTTAGTTACTTGTGGTTTCAGAATGAAGGACTCCATTTTCTTGCTGGCTATCATCAGAGAGCCATCCCCAGTCTCTTGGCTCAGGGCTTCTTTCCTGTATGTTCAAAGCCAGACAAGTGAGTTGAGTCCTTCTCAGGCTTCCTCTCTCTGATTCCTCTTTCCTTGTTGCCGCTTTCTCTCTGATCCTCCTGGGAAAATTTCCCCTATGTTAAGGACTCCTGTAATTAGATTGGGCCTACTTGGATGATCCAGGATAATGTGCCTATCTCTTCATTCTTGACTTTAATATCATCTGCGAAATCTCTACCGCCATGTAAATTAACACATTCATAGGTTCTGGGAATTAGAGTATGGCCATCTCTGAGTGGCCAGTATTGTGTTTACTGAACTATAGAAATTACTAAAACTATAAAAAATTGTAGTAATACAAACAAATAATAGGACATAATCATGGATGTAGCTCCAAAATACATGAAACAAAAACAGAAAATAAAAAAGAGCTCTAGATAAATTCACAATTAAAGTTGGAGATATCACTCTCCTCAGCAGTTAATAGAACAAATAGAGAGAAAATCAGTAAGATGTAAAAGACAAAGATAGTGCTATCATCCGACGTGACTTACTTGACATTTAAAAAAATACCACATGCAACAGTGACAAAATGCATATAGTATTCAAGTAGACCATGGTAAGGTTCAATTATACTGCATAGACCATGTGATGGATCACAAAACAAAGCCCAATGTATCCCAAAGCTTGAAAACATAAAAAGTATATACCCTGATCACTTTGAAATTATATCTAATTTTGAGATAAAATAATAAATCAAAGATCCTCAAATAATTAGAAATTAGACCACAAAATCCTAAATAACCTATGGACTAAGGAGAACATTGCAAAGAAACTTAGAAGATAAACAGATACAAGCAAAACTTATCAAAATCTGTAGGATGTAGCTAAAGATATGCTTTAAAATAAATTTATAGCTTTCTATGCTTATATTAGAAAAGAAGAAATGTTTAAAATTATGGCCTAGGTATTTCAAGGAGCAAAAAAAAAGATGTGCATGTTATACAAAATTCAGTGGAAGCAAGGCAGTAATAATGATGAGAGCAGAAATTAATGAACTAGAAAGCAGGCAAATGAAAGAAATAATAAAAAGTTAGTTTTTAAAAAGAACAATTAAATTGGTAAACTTTCTGCTAGATTGATCAAGAAAGGAGCAAGAAAAAACAATTTAATAAAACTGATAGCATGAAAAATTAGAAAATCTGAACAGCCTTATATTGATTGAAGAAATCAAATTCATCACTAAAAATAACTTCTCATAGAAGACTCTGAGCTCATATTACTTCATTTGTGAATTCTATCAAATATTGAAGAAATAAGTAATATTATATATATTTTTCAGAAAATATATAGAAGAAAAGGAATATTGCTAAACTTATGCCAATATAATTTTGAAATAAAACCATATAAAATGACAAAATATAATGCATTGATTCTAGCTATATATAGAAAAGATAATGAAAGTGAGGCATGGTGGGTCACACCTGTAATCATAGCACTGTAGGAGGCTGAGGTGGGAGGATCCCTTGAGGCCAGGAGTTCAAAAATCAGCCTGGGTAACATAGGGAGACCTCATCTCTATAAAAATTTAAAAATAAAAAAAATAGGCATGGTGGCACACCTGTAGTCCCAGCTATTCGGGAGTCTGAGACAGAGGAATTGCTTGCGTCCAAGAGTTTGAGCTTGCAGTGAGCTATGATCATGCTACTGCACTCCAGCCTAGGCAAATGAGGAAGACACTGTCTCTAAACAAAGACTTTTAAAAAGGTAATGAAATTTTATAAAGTAGTGTTTAATCCTAGAATGCAAAAGTTAGTTTTAAACATTCGAAAATCAATCAAAGTAATTTATCACTGGGAAAATAAAAAATAACCCATATGATTAGGTCAAAAAGAAAAATTATTTTACAAATTCAATACTTGGCTGGGCACGGTGGCTCACGCCTGTAATCCCGGCACTTTGGGAGGCCGAGGCGGGTGGATCACAAGGTCAAGAGATTGAGACCATCCTGGCCAACATGGTGAAACCCCGTCTCTACTAAAATATAAAAATTAGCTGGGCATGGTGGCACGTGCCTGTAGTCCCAGCTACTTGGGAGGCTGAGGCAGGAGAATTGCTTGAATCCAGGAGGCGGAGGTTGCAGTGAGCCGAGATCGTGCCACTGCACTCCAGCCTGGTGCCTGGCGACAGAGCAAGACAGTCTCAAAAAAAAAAAAAATTTAATACTCATTCAATACTCACTCAAGACAAAAAACGAAAACACTATACTCTTTTGTTTTTTGTTTGTTTGTTTGTTTTGTTTTGTTTTTGAGATGGTGTCTTGTTCTGTTGCCCAGGATGGAGTACAGTGGCATGATCTCAGCTCACTACAGCCTCTGCCTTCCAGGTTCAAGTGATTCCTCACCCTCAGCCTCTGGAGTAGCTGGGATTACAGGCGCCCACCACCACACCCAGCTATTTTTTGTATTTTTAGTAGATATGTGGTTTTGCTGTGTTGGCCAGGCTAGTCTTGAACTCCCAACCTCAAGTGATCTGCCCTGCTTGGCCTCTCAAACTACTGGTATTACAGGTGTGAGCCACCATACCCAGCCTAAAAGTGCATACTCTTTGAAACCTAAGAATAGAAGAGAAAAACCCATCAACCTAGTAAACATCATTGATTAAAAATCTAGAGCTAATATGTTAATTAGCTTTAAAATGGCAAACAAATCAAATTAATCTGGAACAAACTTCAAAGAAGATAGACGGAAATACAAAACTGTTAAGACAGTAAGACCTCTTATTTAAAAAGTAAGTTCAAACCAAACAAATCTACACACCACTTGAATCTTTGATACTCAGTCTTGCTATGAAACCTCAGGATCCTCCTACATTTAGATAAGTTTTTGATATCTTTTGTTATCTGCACCATTATGATGTTAACTCTCATCATTTATTATCTAAAATAAGTATTCAATGCATTCAGACAGAATGGCTTCTTGTACATCAGTGCTTTTAAAAAAATGATGCACTCTGAAAAAATGATATTTTCAGGTTGGAAATATATTTCTAGCTACATGCATACCTAAAAAATAAGGATATACACACACATTGAAAATAAAAACATATATTCCATATAAACATTAACCAAGAGACTGTATTAGTAAAATTTTAAATGTTAGGAAAAAAACCTGAAGTGTAATTTTTAGAGATACATTTCTGAGAGGTAAAATTATAAATACAAACAAAGAATTTATCTCCATAAAAGTCAGAATGTTGGTTACCTTTCGTGGGGTCACATAGAAAATATATAAGTGCTACATGGTACAAACACTTCATTTTGGCTTGAATCTTGATTGTATGGGTTCCTTTTTCTAATGCAGTATTTGTGTTATATTTTACAATAAAAATGTTACAGAAGAGGTGCAGGTGTCAGAATTCATATTATGCCTTAATTTGACTGATGAATTTTGCCCATTTATATGACATAAATTATGGAGTGTGAAGTTATAATAAAGTTAATCAGTCAGTAGTTTCCTTGCTGAAACACATCAATGTAGCCCCCTCATACGATATCTATGGCAGTATCAACTCCCTGGCACTCTGTCATGGTGATCTCACAGTCCCATGAGATATACTGGTTTATTATGGGGCTGAAGTTTTGTATGCTCAGAACCTGTGCCCAATATGTATACTGCTTCTCCCATAGCCAGAACACACAGGTAAAAGACTCGAGGGGTGGAAACAGGAGTAGCTCCTTTCCATTTTGGGGCTAAAATTGTTGCTTTTCTTACAACTTGGGCTTTACTGGTTTACAATTTTAGTTTCCATATGTCTTAGTCGGTTTGCCCTGCTATTAAAAAAAAAAAAGTGCCATAGAGCAGGTGGCTTATAAGCAACAGAAATTTATTTCTCACCATTCTGCAGGCTGGAAATCTGAGATAAAGGTGCCAGTGCTATCCGGTTTGAGTGAGGACCATCCGTCAAGCTGCAGACTGCTGACTGCATGTTGTTACCTCACGTAATGGAGAGAGGGCTAGAGCATTCTCTGTGGTCTCTTTTATGAGGGCACAAATTCCATTCATGAAGACTTCACCCTCAGGATCCAATTTTACCTCCTGAAGGTCCCATCTCTTAATATTATCACATTGGTGGTAAGCATTTAAACATATCAATTTGGACAAACAGTCCATAAAACCATATTTAAATATTTCATTCAGTAGTCACAATAATAATTCCTCTGAACTGGAATTTAAAATTGCTATTTGTCATTTTGGGAATCCTCATAAAATGAAAATAGACAATGAAAGAGATTAATCTACTAGCTGGGTGATTGATCTTGCTAATAAAGATGATAGACATCTGTTTTCTTCTCTCTTCTTTTCTTTCTTTTTTTTTGAAACAGAGTCTCACTCTGTCACCCAGGCTGGAGTGTAGCAATGTGATCCTGGCTCACTGCAACCTCTGCCTGCTGGCTGAAGCAAATCTCTTGCCTCAGACTCCTGAGTAGCTGGGACTACAGGTGAGCAACACCACACCCAGCTAATTTTTTATATTTTTCGTAGAGATAGGGTTTCACCATATCGGCCAGGCTGTTCTCAAACTCCTGGTCTCGACCTCATGGTCTGCCCACCTCGGCTTGCCAAAGTGCTGGGTTTGCAGGCACGAGCCACCAGGCCTGGCCCAGATATCTGTTTTCTAAAATATTTACTGGCATAAATAAGTGAAAAATGTAATTCGATTTGATCCCTTTTTGATTTTCTGAAATCCAGGTGAGATTTTCCTTGGCATTTCACCCTCAACACTTATGGTTGTTTAAGCTTCTGATTAACTGTCATAAGTCCCTTACTCATTAAATGCCTAAAGTTACAGCTCACTAATAAGCCTTCTTTAACCTTGGAGTTAGGTAAGTAGTCACAATATGAGTTATACTACAGATAAAAATAATTGCACAGTAACTGCCCATACTCTCTGTTTTTCAATGCATATTAACATTTGTTAAATGTCTTGTGAAATAACAAGTTTTATTTTCAACCTTATCAGATAAGGAATGTGGACTACCTTCAGAAAACCCAACTAGTGGTAGCTACTACATCATAGGAATTCCTTTTGGTTATATTATAACTTTAGGATGGGTTGGCCTAGGATTTTTTCAAAAGTTCAAACATAGCATCATTAATATTAGGCTGTCTCTGTCTATCAGAACTGGCATCCTTAGTTATTGTCCTCAGATATAGCAGCATACATCACCAGATAGCCATCCTAACTCTTCGCATTGCATTCACAAATAAGAGAAGAAAAGTTGCAAGTATGTGACCAATGATATCTCATTCTATGTCTGTTCCTTAATAAATGGCATCATGCATATCACCTTTAAAAATCCACAATGATCTAAGTAAGATTCACCAAACCCCATTTTATAAGTGAGTAAATTAAAGACGGAAAAGAGGCAAGCAAAGAAGTGGTGGAGGCAGTGTCTGAAACCAGGTCTTCTTGGTACCAAAACCTATGTACATTGCAGTAAAATTATATAAAATGTTAATGAAACTGGGTGCCGTAGCTCATGCCTGTAATCCCAGCACTTTGGGAGGCCAAGGTGGGCAGATCACCTGAGGTCAGTAGTTGGAGACAGCCTGCCCACCATAGCAAAACCCCATTTCTACTAAGAAAAAAAAAATACCAAAAATTAGCGAGGTATGGTGGTGGGTGCCTGTAATCCCAGCTACTCGGGAGGCTGCGGCAGGAGAATCACTTGAACCCAGGAGGCAGAGGTAGCAGTGAGCCGAGATAGCACCACTGCATTCCAGTCTAGATGACAAGAACGAGACTCCATCTCAAAAAAAAAAAGTTAATAAATTGCCATAGATGTAATAAATGTAGCATGCAATAAGGGCAGAACAATTTGGTAGACATATAGCATTAGGAATTGGGGAATAAAACTAGAATGCAGGCATAGATACAGAAAAAGTCCATGAATCAGGGATGGAAATTCTATGTAAAGAAATTTCCATCTTAATCATTACTTATCACACTCCATCTGTTCAATAGTCCTTGTTTCCCAAGGTTGGACTGGAAGGGCAACAGCTGATTAGAGTTTCCTGTGTTTCAAATCTTTGGTATTTGATTTGTCCTGAATCTACCATCCATGTGCTTTTCTTGTCTTCCTTAAAAATATTTATTATAATTCATTTCCATGAATAATGAGACAAAGTTAAGAAAAGATGACTTACCGTGTCAAGACTAGTCTCAGAATAAATCCCACATCTGTTCAAGAGAGGCCATATGACAGTGGTTAAGGATGAAGTCTGGAGATAAAATCCCACCAAGCGTTTTATGGACTAAATTTAGAGAGCAAAGGCAGGAGGTCTGAAAGTACAGCATTCAGTCCATAGATGGGAAATACAAACACACTGGAGATACAGGAGTAGTGGAGAGGGAAGGGTCGGCATCCCTCTGTTTCTCTGTAATAGGTTAAGGATCTTACTATCTTCTTCCATTCTTCCACATGCTAAAGACAACAAACCATATTTGTAATATCCCAAACTACAGGCCACACATAATGTATGGGATAACTAAACGGAAGTTCAGGAAATTCTTCTTTTTCACCCGAGACCATTCGTGCTCCTTTTCTGCCTTCAATTTCCAACGATTTCCCCTTTTTCTTTTTCTTTCTTTCTTTTGTTTTTTTAAACAGTTTTGCTCTTGTTGCCAAGGCTGGAGTGCAATGGCGCAATCTCTGCTCATTGCAACATCCCGGGTTCAAGAGATTCTCCTGCCTCACCCTCCAAAGTAGCTGGGATTACAGGTGTGTGCTGCCACTCTGTCCAGCTAATTTTTTTGTATTTAGTAGAGACGGGGTTCCACCATGTTATTCAGGCTGGCCTTGAACTCCTGACCTGAGGTGATCCACCCATCTCGGCCTCCCAAAGTGCTGGGATTACAGGAATGCGGCACCATGCCTGGCCAGTTTCCCCTTTTTCTTATGCCCTGTTAGCACCTGCAGTTCCATACCCAGACTTCCCTTGGGGATATTCATTTAGAAATCCAAGATGGAACTTGTTGGCAAATATTGCTGTCCACGTAGCCACTGAGTCAGATTCTATACCCCTGGTTCCTCCTGTTGTGACTCCACAGCCATCCTCCCCCTACCCAAAGATAATCCATACATTTTCTCGAAGCAGTTTACATTTTATTCTCTGATCTTACTGACATGTATTCATGGGGTTGAAGCTGAAATCCATCTTTCTTTTTATATTCTGTGTCACAATGATCCCTTCAAAGAAAAGCCAAGCATTTGCATTGCCAGAGATACGACTTCCACTGCTGCCTCGCCTCTTGTTTTGCCAGTTTGTCCTCTGATTCTCATGTCATTATCATTCTAAATTCTATACAAAGTTGCCACTTATTCTCTAACACAATAACATAATCTTGGAAAAAAATAAAACAGACTTCGAGTGGCTGCAGGGCAAAATGGAAAGAGAATATAAGGTAGTGGCTAAGAGTATGGGATCTAGAACCAGACCACATTACTTTTTATTAATTATATGAGGTTGGGAGTTACAATAGTTTTTTTGCATTTTATTTTCCACAGTTGAAAAGGGGGTTAATAGCATTATCTACTTCGTAAGACATTTATGAAGATTCAGTGAATTAATCTTTTTATAATGCATAAAAGCACATGGTCTTATGCAAGTATTTACTCAAATAAAATAAAATTATAGCAATGACAAAAATATCTGTGTCTGTCTTTCTCTACAGTAATAGACTGCATCCTTTAGAGGAAGGAGTTTCCCTGAAGGAAATGGAACAGTCTATTAGAATTAATCTTTAGAAAATAATAATAATCTTGGGGCAATACATGAAGCACTGGGGATAGAGATTTTGCACGAAGTAGAAAGAGGACTCTCAGGACAAAATATTTATCTGTTTTTTTTTTCTAGCATTATTGGTAAGAGAGAAAATTGGTTGTTTAGAAGTGGAATCTCATCAGGTCCTGTCCAATTTAAGGGTAGATTAAAGTGACAGAACAAGATAGTCTTATAAAAGACACTATGTTATAGCTTAGCTTGGGTTGTGGTTTTCTCTATTCTTACTACACAAAGTCTGTGAAGTAGAAGCATCATCTGGGAGCTTATTAGAAATGTAACATGTTGGGAGTTAACCTAGAACTATCAAATCAAAATTGTTAAGAGTGGATTCTAGAAATCTTTGTTATAACACACTTTCCAGATGATTCTTATGCATGCAAGAGGTGGGGAATGAACACTTTTCATTATATTCCTCTTCATTGGACTGTAAGAAAATACTCATTAAAAGTTACATCCATATATCAACTTGTGCTTTGGGGAATTAGGAGATAATTTATGATGGTATTGAGGACTGCAGAAGAGAACAGAGAGCTCCTCAGGGTTCAGATGGGAGAACAGAAGTGGCAGAGAGAATTTGCTGTGACTAAGGATGTTGTTGGCTGACAACCAAAGCATTAAACGTGGGGAAAATGGGAAAGCTCCACAACACCCTGAAAATGTTTTCTTCCCTAACACATAAGAGGCCAAAGCTTTAAAAACTCTCACAGATCACTGGGGTACAAATTGGTGATGGAATTATTTTTGATAAGTAACCTGTCTGAGGCTCAGTCCTTATAACTTGGGTATGGAAGAAAAAGGGACCTTTTATTTTTAATCACAGAAGAATGAGGCTGGCTATAGTCAACATCTATCTGGCCCAGATTTCAGGTCAAACATTAGCTAAAGAAAACTATAAATCAAGGACTTTTAACCAACACCATATCTACTCAATTTGCATGTTAATCTTATGCTCCCATTCTGCTGGTGTCATTGAGGTTTCATTGGCCTTTTTTGTGTTCATTCTCCATATCAATGAATTGCTCCAGTGATTTATTTTCAGTATCTCTGTAATTCTTGCTATTCTCCTTCAAAAACATTGTGTTCACCACCCTGTAGTAAAAGCCCTGTTAATAACTGAAAGACTTTCCTAAATTTCAAATACATGTCTTTTGGATTTCTGATTTTTAAAATGGTCCTGGCTGCCCATCACTGATATCAGATACCAGTTTGTGCTTGTCTGCAAGAGATGTCTCTGGTTTGATCCTTCCAATTTTCTCAACCCCAGTTCCCTTCCTGCTTCAACGTACACTATCCCATTTAAAAAGTACTGAGCCTTATGTGTGGATCTCCCTTCCATGAATTTGCCTCCAGTGCCAAACCACAATTAGAAAAGAGTTTCTTCAGAAGGTACTGCTCCCATGACTATCAGATCATCTCAGTACAGCAACAACTACCTGCTCCTCCCCATGGATAGCAATATGATTATGCTTTGGAGAATGCAGAAACTGCATACTGATAAACATTAACTGTATTTTTTAAATTCTGTAACACTTAAATGGGGTATGTGACAAATACTCCATCACATCTGATATCCTATGCATGTGAATACGTGTGTATGTGTGTGTGTGTAATGCTTCTCATCTTTATAATACTGACATCGAATTTAAATTAATTAAAAGTACCTCATCATTTGGAAATAGCATGGTATCTTTAATACAATATAGATTTAAAACTTAGCTTTATTATGTTGTAGCAGTGTAACATGAGGTTGCCAATTTACATCTCTAAGCTTCTCCTATGAAATAGTCATAAGAAATCCCTTTAAAGCGTGACATTAAGGTTGAAGTGGGTAGTATATGTCAAGTTATTGTCTCATAGAAGAGTCTATAAAATGATTAGCCTCAACACTATCATCAATATTTGATAAGTTATATGAAAGACACAAGATAATGCTTTCTTTTTTTTAATGTATTTTACCAAACTTTAGTTTCTGGGGTACATGTGCAGAACATACAGGATTGTTGCATAGGTTCATGTATGCTAATTTGGTTTTCTGCCTCCAACCCCATCACCTATAGCTGGCATTTCTCCACATGTTATCCCTCCCCAACTCCCTACCCCCCGCTGTCCCTCCCCTAGTCCTCCCCAACAGACCCCAGTGTGTGATGCTCCCCTCTCTGTGTCCATGTGTTCTCATTGTTCAACACTTGCCTATGAGTGAGAACATGCGGTGTTTGATTTTCTGTTCTTGCATCAGTTTGCTGAGAATGATGGTTTCCAGATTCATCCATGTCCCTACAAAGGACACAAACTCATTGTTCTCTATGGCTGCATAGTATTCCACGGTGTATATGTGCCACATTTTCCCTGTCTAGTCTATCATCAATGAGCATTTGAGTTGGTTCCAAGTCTTTGCTATTGTAAACAGTGCTGCAATGAACATTCGGGTGCATGAGTCCTTATAATAGAATGATTTATAATCCTTTGGATATATACCCAGTAATGGGATTGCTGGGTCAAATGGAATTTCTATTTCTAGGTCCTTGAGAGATGGCCACACTGTCTTCTACAATGGTTGGAGTAATTTACACACCCACTAACAGTGTAAAAGGGTTCCAGTTTCTCCACATCCTCTCCAGCATCTGTTGTCTTCAGATTTTTTAATGATCACCATTCTAAATGGCGTGAGATGGTATCTCAATGTAGTTTTGATTTGCATTTCTCTAATGACCAGTGATGATGAACATTTTTTCATATGTTTGATGGCTTCATATAGGTCTTCTTTTGATAAGTGTCTGTTCATGTCCTTCACCCACTTTTGAATGGGTTTGTTTGTTTGTTTTTTGCTGTTGTAAATCTGTTTTAGTTCTTTGTAGGTTGTGGATATTAGCCCTTTGTCAGATGGGTAGACTGCAAAATTTTTTTTCCCATTCTGTTTGTTGCCAGTTCACTATTATGATTGTTTCTTTTGCTGTGCAGTAGCTCTGGAGTTTAATTAGATTCCACTTGTCTATTTTGTCCTTTGTTGCCAATGCTTTTGATGTTTTAGTCATGAAGTCCTTGCCTATGCCTATGTCCTGAATGGTTTTGCCTAGGTTTTCTTCTAGGCTTTTTATGGTATTAGGTCTTAGGTTTAATTATTTAATCCATCTGCAGTTAAAATTAGAACTCAGGATTAAGAAACTAACTCAGAACCGCACAAGTTTATGGAAACTGAACAACTGGCTCTTGAATGTTGACTGGATAAACAATGAAAAGAAGGCAGAAATAAAGATGCTCTTTGAAACCAATGAGAACAAAAACACAACATACCAGAATTTCTGGGACACATTTAAAGCAGTGTCTAGAGGAAAATTTATAGCAATAAATGCCCACATGAGAAGCAAGGAGAGATCTAAAATCGACACCCTATCATCAAAATTGAAAGAGCTAGAGGAGCAAGATAAAAAAAAAAACTCAAAAGCTACCAGAAGACAAGAAATAACTAAGATCAGAGCAGAAATGAAGGGGATAGAAACACAAAAATACCTTCAAAAAATTAACAAATCCAGGAGCTTGTTTTTTGAAAAGATCAACAAGATAGACAGACCACAAGCCAGATTAATAAAAAAGGAATGAGAGAAGAATCAAATAGATGCAATAAAAAAAATTAAAGGGAATATCACCATAGATTCCACAGAAATGCAAACTACCATCAGAGATTACTACAAACAACTCTATACACACAAACCAGTAAACCTAGAAGAAATGGATAAACTCCTGGACACTTGCACCCTCCCAAGCCTAAACTAGGAAGAAGTCAAAACCCTGACTAGAACAATAACAAGGGCTGAAGTTGAGGCAGCAATTAATAGCCTACCAACCAAAAAAAGCCCAGGTCCAGATAGGTTCACAGCTGAATTCTACCAGACATACAAAGAGGAACTGGTACCACTCCTTCTGAAACTATTCCAAGCAATCCAAAAAGAGGGAATCTTTCACAAATGGTTTTATGAGACCAACATCATCCTGACACCAAAACCCAGTTGAGACTCAACAAGAATAGAAAACTTCAGTCCAATATCCATGATGAATATAGATGCAAAAATCCTTAATAAAATACTGGCAAACTGACTGCAACAGCACATCAAAAAGCTTATCCATCACGATCAAGTAGGCTTCATCCTGGGGATGCAAGGCTGGTTTAACATATGCAAGTCTATAAATGTAATTCACCACATAAACAGAACCAAAGATAAAAACCACATAATTATCTCAATAGATGCACAGAAGGTCTTCGACAAAATTCAACAGCGTTTTATGCTAAAAACTCTCAATAAACTAGGTATTGATGGAACATATTTCAAAATAACAAAAGCTATTTATGACAAACCCACAGCCAATATCATACTGAATGGGCAAAAACTGGAAAAAGTCCCTTTGAAATCTGGCACGAGACAAGGATGCCCTCTCTCACCACTCCTATTTAATATACTATTGGAAGTTCTAGCCAGAGCAATCAGGCAAGAAAAGAAATAAAGGGTATTCAACTAGGAAAGGAGGAAGTCAAATTGTCTCTATTTGCAGATGACATGATTGTGTATTTTGAAGACCCCATGGTCTAGCACATAATCTCCTGAGACTGATAAGCAACTTCAGCAAAGTCTCAAGTTACAAAATCAATGTGCAGAAATCACAAGCCTTCCTATACACCAATAACAGACGTAAAGAGAACCAAATCAAGAACGAATTGCCATTCACAATTGCTACAAAGAGAATAAAATACCTAGGAATATAACTAACAAAGAATGTAAAGGACCTCTTCAAGGAGAACTACAAACCACTGCTCAAGGAAATAAGAGAGGACACAAACAGATGAAAAAATATTCCATGCTCCTGGTTGGGAACAATCAATATTGTGAAAATGGCCATACTGCCCAAAGTAATTTATAGATTCAATGCTATCCCCATCAAGCTACCTATGACCCTCTTCACAGAACTGGAAAAAAAAAACACCTTAAACTTCATATGGAACCAAAAGAGAACCCACATAGCCAAGTCAATTCTAAGCAAAAAGAACAAAGCTGGAGGCATCACACTACTGGACTTCAAACTACACTATAAGGCTACAGTAATCAAAACAGCATGGTACTGGTATCAAAACAGACATATAGACCAACGGAACAGAACAGAGGCCTCGGAGGAAACACCACACATCTACAACCATCCGATCTTTGACAAACCTGACAAAAACAAGCAATGGGGAAAGGA
>CAUYLG010041646.1:0-31538 GCA_963573385.1 Cacajao melanocephalus
CAAATCCACAAAACATACATTTTTCTCAGTATCACATTACACCTATTTTAAAAGTGACCACATAATTGGAAGTAAATCACTCCTCAGCAATTGCATAGTATTTCACAGGTTTAAATAAAATATTGGTTGGCTGCTTGTTTGTCATTTTCATCTCATATTCCTTCCTGTCTCCATTGTTAAGCACACTTATTGGCATAAAAGAGGTTTTTAATACCCATTTTTAGACTGCATTCTAGCCTGGGCAATAGAACAAGAATCCCGTTCTCTCTCCCTCTTTCTCTTCTTTCTCTCTTACATTCTTTTTTTTGTTTCTTTCACTCTTTTTCCTCTCTTTTTCTTTCTTTCAAAAATAAAAAAATAAAAAAAAAAAACATCCCACTGTCTCAATGCACCACAATTTATTCATCCATTCACCTACTGAAGAACATTTGGTTGCTTCCAAACTTTTAACAATTATGAATATAATTGTAAAAGGAGCAGTAATTGCCAGGGTTAGGGAGAGGGAGAGATGAATAAGCAGAGCACAGAGGATTTTAAGGCAGTAAAAAAAAAAAAAAAAACCTCTGTATGATAGTGTATTAGTGGTTATGTATCATTGTGAATTTGTCAACAATCTATGAAAAGCCAACACGAAGAGTGAATCTGAACGCATACTATTTATTTTGGGTGATAATATGTCAATGCAGATTCACCAATTGCAACAAATGTACCACTCTGATAGGGGATGTTGACAATGAAAGAGGTTATGCATGTGTGAGGCAGAGGGTATGTGGGACACTTTTTTGCCTTCTTCTCAATTTTGCTGTGGACATAAAACTGCTCTAAAACAAAGTAATCTTTTATAAAAAAAAGAAAAAAGATGAGTTGGACTTCATCAAAATCAAAAACTGTGCAAAGTATACTATCAAGAAAATAAAAGACACATTTTGGGAGGTGGAGGCGGGCAGATCACTGAGGGTCAGGAGTTCATAACCAGCCTTGCCAACATGGTGAAATGCTTGTCTCTACTAAGAAAACAAAAATCAGCTGGATGTGGTGGTACATGCCCACAATCCCAGCTACTCAGGAGGCTGAGGCAAGAAAATTGCTTGAACCCTGGAGGCAGAGGTTGCAGTGAGCTGATATCATACCACTGCACTCCAGCAGCCTGGGCAACAGAAATAGACTCCATCTCAAAAAAGAAGAAAAGAAAATGAAAGACAATCTATAAAATGGGAAAGAATATTTGCAAATCATATAAGATCCTAGTATCCAGAATATGAAAAGAACTAAAACTCATCAAGAAGACAAACCCAATGAAAACATGGGCAAATAACTTAGTCATTTTTCCTAAGGAGATATGCAAACAGCCAAGAAGCACATAAAAGATGCTCAAGATTGTTAGTTATCAGGGAAATGCAAATTGTCAAAAGTGGCACCTGAGAAAGATGCTTCCTTACCCTCACTATTCTGCAAGAGCTTCCAGAAGCCCACTTCTTTTCACTGTACAAATGAAAAATCCAGACACCTTCCTTCTTACAACTTTGCACTTGAGGGGAACCAAGTGGAAGTTAAAGTGGATCAGAGAGACAGAAACTGGATCTATCCTTGATGGCACTGTTAAGAAGTTAAACCAAATTAATCCTAGGAACCTACCTACATCTGGACTTCCTTTTATTAGACAACCAAAGTCCCTTTGATTATTTAAGCCTGCTTGAGTTCATTTTTTTACTCAAAATAAAAAATCTTAACTGACTAAATCATATAGTTAAGAAATGCTACAGCAGGTGGATAACTGGAGTAGAAATATAATCTTGGAGGCAACAGTGTTGAAATGGCTATTTTTGAAGAAAGGCAAATTATGTTTTCTCCACCATACTGAATCACGTTTCTAAGTTTCACCCAGAACTTAAGATTAGATAGATCTTTTTCCAGCTCAAATGACTTACCTGATCTTCGTTTCATATTTCTAACAATGTGAGCACACATCCACTCAAAATAATATAGCATAAAGAATAAGGAAATTAAATTACAGAGGTCATAGAATTGGGCAAAGCTGGAATTTCTTTTAATCAAAAAGAATGTAGTAAACTACAAATAACCATAAGATAGTCATTATCATTTGTCTATGAAAAGCTTGAAGGAATCAGACTAAAACAACTTTTAAAGAACATTCCAGCTTTAAATATCTGATTCTACAGTTTTCCAAAATATATAATCACATGTATAAAGAAAATGGTTAAGAATTGACTCCAGAAAAAATAGGTGAGAACGATCCAAGATGGCTGAATAGGAACAGTTCTGGATTGCAGTTCCCAGCAAAAATGCAGAGGGTGAGTGATCACTGCATTTTCAAATGAATTTTTACTGCCCACAGACCAGGAGATTCTTGGGTGGAAAAGCGCTATGAGTCTCCAGCACGGCTGTTTCAGCTGGCGCAGTGGGTCTCTACACAAAAACTCACACAAATTTGTGTGCCGTTTCTACTAGCGACTGGAACACCTGGGAGACAGAGTGGCCCGTTCAACTGAAAAAAAGGGTGCTGAAACAGGGAGCCAGGTGATCTGGCTTGGCTGGTCCCACCCTGACACAGACCAGCAATGTGAAATGCTCTGGACTGAGAGCTTCGCAACAAGCACAGCTGGACCCTGGACGGTCCAGCTCTGTGGGGAAAAGGGCATCCGCCATTACCAAGGCAGTCCGCCATTACCAAGGCAGTCCGCCATTACCGAGGCAGTCCACCGTTAGCAAGGCAATCTGCCATTATAGAGACAGTCTGCCATTACTGAGGTAGACTGCCATTACCGAGGCAGTTCTAACTATACCCCTATAACAAAACTTCAGTGAAGTTCACACATCAGCTGGGCAGAGCCCACAGCAGCTCGGGAATACCTCTGCTGGCAGACTGTGACTGGGCTACCTCCTCGCAGGGCAGGGCATCTCTGAAAAAAGGCAGCAGAATGACAGGAACTTTTAAATAAAGCCCCACCTTCCCAAGTCAGAGCACCTGAGGAAAAAAAGGTGGTTATTACCTCCACTGCAGCACACTTAAACGCAACTGCCTAGCAGCTCTGGACAGAACAACAGAGCTCAGAGCTCAGGACTTAAGCTCCTATAAGGGACAGACTGTCTCCTCAAGCAGCTCCCCGACACCCATATAACCAAAGTGACACCTCATAAAGGAGAGCTAAGGCTGACATCTGGCGGGTATCCTTCTGGGACAAAGATAACAGAAGGAGGAACTGGCAGCAATCCTTACTATTCTGCAGCCACTGCAGCTGATCCCCAGGCAGGCAGGGTCTGGCGTGGACCTCTAGCAGTCCTACAGCAAGGGGGCCTAACTGTTAGAAGAAAAACTAAGAAACAGAAAGAAATAACTTCATCAGCAACAAAAAGGACATTCACTCAGAGATGCCACCTTAAAGTCAACAACCACAAAGACCACAGGTAGATAAATGCAAAAAGATGGTAAGAAACCAGCACAAAAAGAAAAAAATACCCAAAACCAGAATGCCTCTCCTCCTCCAAGGAATCACAACTTCTCATCGGCAAGGGAACAAGGCTGGATGGAGAATGAGTCTGGTGAATTAACAGAAACAGGCTTCAGAGGGTGGGTAATAACAAACTTCTCTGAACTAAAAGATCATGGTTTAACCCAATGCAAAGAAACAGAGAACCCTAAAAAAAGGTTTGACAAAATGCTAATGAGAATAAACAGCTTAGAGAGGAATATAAATGACTTCATGGAGCTGAAAAACACAGCACGAGAACTTCACAAAGCATACACAAGTTTCAATAGCCAAATGGACCAAGCAAAAGAAAGGATATCAGAAATTGAAGATCAACTCAATGAAATAAAATGAGAAGGCAAGATTAGAGAAAAAAGAGTAAAAGAAATGAACAAAGCCTCCAAGAAATATGGGATTATGTGAAAAGACATAATCTACATTTCATAGGTATACCTGAATGTAACGGAGAGAATGAAGCCAAGCTGGAAAACTCCCTTCAGGATACTATCCAGGATAAACTTCCCCAACCCAAAGGCAGGCCAATATTCAAGTACAGGAAATACACAGAACACCACAAAGATAATCCTCAAGAAGAGCAACCCCAAGGCACATACTTGTCAGATTCCCCAGGGTTGAAATGAAGGAAAACATGCTAAGGGCAGCCAGAGAGAAAGGTCGGGTTAACCACAAAGGGAAGCCCATCAGAATAACAGCAGATCTCTCAGAAGAAAACCAACAAGCCAGAAGAGAGTGGCGGCCAATATTCAACATCCTTCAAGAAAAGAACTTTCAACCTAGAATTTCATATCCAGCCAAACTAAGCTTCCTAAGTGAAGGAGAAAGAAAATCCTTTATGAACAAGCAATTGCTCAGAGTTTTCATCACCACCAGGCCTGCTTTACAAGAGCTCCTGAAAGAAGCACTAAACATAGAAAGGAATAACCAGTACCAGCCACTCCAAAAGCATACCAAACGGTAAAGACCATCAACACAAAGGAGAAACTGTGTCAACTAATGGGCAAAACAACCAGCTAGCATCAAAATGGCAGGATCAAATTCACACATAACAATATTAACCTTAAATGAAAACGGGCTAAATGCCCCAATCAAAAGACACAGACTGGCAAATTGGATAAAAAGTCAAAACCTATCAGTGTGATGTATCCAGGAAACCCATCGCACATGCAAGTATACACACAGGCTCAAAATAAAGGCATGGAAGAAGATCTACCAAGCAAATGGACAGCAAAAAAAAGCAGGAGTTGCAATTCTAGTCTCTGATAAAATAGACTTTAAACCAACAAAGATCAAAAGAGACAAAGAAGGGCATTACATAATGGTAAAAGGATCAATGCAACAAGAAGAGCTAATGATCCTAAATATATACGCACCCAATACAGGACCACCCAGATACATAAAACAAGTTCTTAATAAGCTACAAAGAGACTTAGATTCCCACACAATAATAGTGGAAGACTTTTAACATTCCACTGTCAATATTAGACAGATCAATGAGACAGAAAATAACAAGGATATCCAGGACTTGAACTCAGACCTGGACCAAGCAAACCTAATAGACGTTTACAGAACTCCCCACCGCAAATCCACAGAATATACATTCTTCTCAGCACCACATTAAACCTACTCTAAAATTGACCAGATAATTGGAAGTAAATCACTCCTCAACAAATGCCAAAGAACGGAAATCATAACAGTCTCTCAGACCACAGTGCCATCAAATTAGAACTCAGAATTCAGAAACTAACTCAGAACTGCACAGCTTCATGAAAACTGAACAACAGGTTCTTGAATGTTGACTGGATAAACAATGAAATGAAGGCAGAAATAAAGATGTTATTTGAAACCAATGAGAACGAAGACACAATGTACCAGAATCTCTGGGACACATTTAAAGCAGTGTCCAGAGGAAAATTTATAGCAATAAATGCCCAAATGAGAAGCAAGGAAAGATCTAAAATCGACACCCTATCATCAAAATTGAAAGAGCTGAAGGAGCAAGAGCAAAAAAACTCAAAAGCTAGCAGAAAACAAGAAATAACTAAGATCAGAGCAGAACTGAAGGAGACAGAGACACAAAAAACCCTTCAAAAAAATCGATATATCTAGGAGCTGGTTTTTTGAAAAGATCAACAAAATAGACCACTAGCTAGATTAATAAAAGAATAATCAAATAGAAGCAATAAAAAACGATAAAGGGGATATCACCACAGATTCCATAGAAATACAAACTACCATCAGAGATTACTATAAACAACTCTATGCATATAAACCAGTAAACCTGGAAGAAATGGATAAATTCCTGGTCACCTGCACCCTCCCAAGCCTAAACCAGGAAGAAGTCGAGATCCTGAATAGACCAATAACAAGGGTTGAACTTGAGGCAGCATTTAATAGCCTATCAACCAAATAAAGTCCAGGTCCAGATGGCTTCACAACCATATTCTACCAGATATACAGAGGAGCTGGTACCACTCCTTCTGAAACTATTACAAACAATCCAAAAAGATGAAATCCTTCCCAAATCATTTAATGAGACCAATATCATCCCGATACCAAAACCTGGTAGAGACTGAACAAAAAAAAACTTCAGGCCAATATCCATGATGAACATAGATGCAAAAATCTTCAATAAAATACTGGCAAACCCACTGCAACAGCATATCAAAAAGCTTATCCATCATGATCAAGTAGGCTTCATCCCGGGGATGCAAGGCTGGTTCAACATACGCAAGTCTATATACGTAACTCACCACATAAACAGAACCAAAGATGAAAACCATGTGATTATCTCAACAGATGCAGAGAAGGCCTTTGACAAAATTCAACAGTCCTTTATGCTAAAAACTCTCAATAAACTAGGTATCGATGGAACGTAACTCAAAATAATAGAAGCTATTTATGACAAACTCACAGCCAATATCATACTGAATGGGCAAAAACTGGAAGCATTCCCTTTGAAATCTGGCACTAGACAAAGATGCCCTCTCTCCCACTCCTATTGAATATAGTATAGTATAGAAGTTCTAGCCAGAGCAATCAGGCAAGAAAAAAAAAAAGGGTATTCAATTAGGAAAGGAGGAAGTCAAACTGTCTCTGTTTGCAGATGACATGATTGTCTCAGCCGAAAATCTCCTGAAACTGATAAGCAACTTCAGCAAAGTCTCAGGATACAAAACCAATGTGCAGAAATCACAAGTATTCCTATACACCAATAACAGACTTAAAGAGAGCCAAATCAAGAATGAACTGCCATTCACAATTGCCACAAAGAGAATAAAATACCTAGGAATACAACTGACAAAGGATATAAAGGACCTCAAGGAGAACTACAAACCACTGCTCAATGAAATAAGAGAGGACACAAACAGATGGAGAAACATTCCATGCTCATGGTTATGAAGAATCAATATCATGAAAATGGCCATACTGCCCAATGTAATTTACAGATTCAACTCTGTCCCCATCAAGCTACCTATTACCCTCTTCACAGAACTGGAAAAAACCACCTTAAACTTCATATGGAACCAAAAGAGCGCCCGCATAGCCAAGTCAATTCTAAGCAAAAAGAACAAAGCCGGAGGCATCACACTACCTGACTTCAAACTATACTACAAGGCTACAGTAATTGAAACAGCATGGTACTGGTACCAAAACAGAGATCTAGACCAATGGAACAGAACAGAGGCCTCGGAGGAAACACCAGATATCTACAACCATCTGATCTTCAACAAACCTGACAAAAACAAGCAATGGGGAAAGGATTCCCTGTTTAATAAATGGTGTTCAGAAAACTGGCTAGCCATGTGCAGAAAGCAGAAACTGGACCCCTTCCTGACACCTTACACTAAAATTAACACCAGATAGATTAAAGACTTAAGCAGAAGACCTAACACCATAAAAACCCTAGAAGAAAACCTAGATAAACCATTCTGGACATAGGCATAGGCAAGGACTTCATGACTAAACCACCAAAAGCACTGGCAACATAAGCCAAAATAGACAAATGGGATCCAATTAAACTCCAGAGCTTCTGCACAGCAAAAGAAACAGTCATTAGAGTGAACCAGCAACCAACAGAATGGGAAAAAAGTTTTGCAATCTACCCATCTGACAAAGGGCAATATCCAGAATCTACAAAGAACTAAAACAGATTTACAAGAAAAAAACAAACAAACCCATTCAAAAGTGGGTGAAGGATATGAACAGACACTTCTCAAAAGAAGACACCTATGAGACCAACAAACATAGGAAAAAACACTCATCATCACTGGTCATCAGAGAAATGCAAACCAAAACCACATTGAGATACCATCACGCCAGTTAGAATGGCAATCATTAAAAAATCTGGAGACAACAGATGCTGGAGAGGATGTAGGGAAACAGGAACACTTTTACACTGTTGGTGGGAGTGTAAATTAGTTCAACCATTGTGGAAGACAGTGTGGTGATTCCTCAAGGACCTGGAAATAGAAATTCCATTTGACCCAGCAATCCTATTACTGGGTATATATCCAAAGGATTATAAATCGTTCTATTATAAGGACACATGAACATGTATGTACTTGGAACCAACCCAAATGCCCATCAGTGATAGACTGGACAGGGAAAATGTGGCACATATACACCATGGAATACAATGCAGCCATAAAAAACAATGAGTTCATGTCCTTTGTAGGGACATGGATGAACCTGGAAACCATCATTCTCAGCAAACTGACACAAGAACAGAAAATCAAACACTGCATGTTCTCACTCACAGGCAGGTGTTGAACAATGATTACACATGGACACAGGTAGGGGAGCATCACACATTTAGGTCTGTTGTTGGGGACTAGGGAAGGGGACAGTGGGGTGCAGGGAGTTGGGGAGGGATAACATGGGGAGAAATGCCAGATATAGGTGATGGGGATGGAGGCAGGAAACCACATTGCCATGTATTTACCTATGCAACAATCCTGCATGTTCTTCACATGTACCCCAGAGCATAAAATGCAATAAAATATATATATACTAAAAAATAAAAATAAATAAAAAAAAGAATTGACTCCAAAAATATATACATAGTGAGAGAGCCTGTACTCAATACAGTAAATCTCAGATCAATTTCTCTAGGTAAGTAAAATAAACAAAAATATAAACTAATGTACATGAGCATTACTTTGATTTACATAGCAATCAACCACTCTGATTTCAACATGTTACTCATCAAAAACATTTGAAAGTCATTTCTTCTTAGGAAAGGACTATTTTTCCCAAATATTTCAGAGTTGATTAGGAGTATTAGTGAAAAGCTGCAAAAAAAAAAAAAATATATGGTAGCCAGCAGTTCATATTTACGTGACACAAATATGTATTCAACACTTTAAATCAGTATATTTGATACAGGCTGGGTATGTAATTTTAAATGTTATACATCTCTACCTTATGTATAGACTAAGCTTATAACTATCTGTCATATACATGCACAAATACATACAGACACAGTAGAAAAGGTTTAAAATCTCATTTATACTTTTGTCCCTTGATGGCTGAGAAAGCAAAGAATGATGGTTATTAATAATAACTATAAAATTTACATTCTTCAGGAATTTAGAAAATAGTTATTGGCTTCAAAAAGTACATGAACATGCATTTGTGGAGGGGAAGAAATGACCCACGGTACAATGGACTTCCACAGCACTCAGCATTTTCCTTTACATATCATGGTTTCCTTTCCATGCCATGGATTACTACTTGGCTTACCAATTCTCACCAGATCATGTGTTTCAAAGGCAAAAGGACTGGGCCAGGAATCTCTGGGATCAATCACAATGCCTGGCACATAGGAGGTAGTAAATGCTTCTCCCCTACCCTCACAAAACAGAAGAGTTTTTATACCTATCTATTTTTTGAGACAGAGTCTTACTCTGTTGCCCAGACCGAAATGCAGTGGCGCAATATTGGCTCATTATAACCTCCGCCTCCCAGGTCCAAGCGATTCTCCTAACTCAGCCTCCCAAGCAGCTAGGACTACTGGTGCCTGTCACCATGCCCAGCTAATTTCTGTATTTTTAGTAGAGATGGAGTTTCATCATGTTGGCCAGGCTGGTTATGAACTCCTGACCTCAAGTGATCCATATGCCTCGGCCTCCCAAAGTGCTGAGATTACAAGCATGAACCATCACACCGGCCTCTTTTATATCTTTCATTTTTAAAGCATTTTTGAAACTATGTATTTCCAGTATAAAATGCCTCATGTAAGTAATATATTTTACGGTTATCCTACACATTGTACGTATTATTATTTCCTTTCACTTGTTTTATAGTTAATGTTTTTCAATTTTCATGGGAAAACTCGGTTCTAATAAAGATTTCTGAGTTTTGATATAATAAAGTCTGCATTTTATGGACTCTGATCATATATCCCCCAGATTGAAGAGTTCACATTTTTCAAGTCTCCAGAGCAAACAAAGATCAGTCATCTTTTTTTCAGATCATGTCTTTTTCAAGATATGATTAAAATCCCCACATGAGATTTCAGATATAAAATTTCAGGTTTATAGCAATATAATAATATTCAGTGAAACCTCATTTTTTTAGAATCCTCAAGAAATAAGACCTCTGATACAGCTGAGTTTTTGTTCCAGTGAATACTTCTAGAGCCTTTTAAAATTGTTTCTTTTGTTTGTTCTTGAGGCAGAGTCTCACTCTGTCACCCAGGCTGGAGTGCAGTGGTGTGATAATAGCTCAGGGCAGCCTCAAACTCATGGACTCAAGTGATCCTCCCACCTCAGCCTCCCAAGTAGCTGGGGCTATAAGCTAGTACCACTATGCCCAGCTAATTATGTGTGCGTATGCAGAGATAAGGTCTGCATTGCCGAGGCTGGTCTCAAACTCCTGGACTCAAGTGATCCTCCTGCCTCAGCATCCCAATTATAGGCATGAGGTACTGTGCTCCACCTTTTATCATAACTTTTAAGAGAAATGTTTATGTGTGCCATTACATATTTCAATTCCTTACAAAGAATGTACTGAATTAAAACAACTTAAACTCTTCTTAGTGATTTGGGTTACCATTTTGAACACTGAGGAGCCACCTCTCCCTAGCCCCAAATATGAGCCCAGAATTGCCGGGGTATGTTGGGTTGTCTTCAGGGAGGTATTTCAATAACATCAAGGACCCAACAGTTTCACACATAAACACACATCCTGTATCTCTCACCCTTTTGTAGAATCATCTGATATAAGTGGTGGTCTCTCCACCTAGATCCCTACCATTTTCCATCATTTCATAAGCTAGCTGGTTTGGTCTGAAAAGCCTCAACTTTCACGCACACCTAGAACAGTTATTCTCCATCATGTCATTTGCTGGTAAGTGCACATAGCCTGTTTCTGAAGGTTCTCCTCTTTCTCTTTTAGTTAGAAAGCTCAGAAAACCTGCATTTGAATTGCTGATCTGAAAAGTACCAAGTTCAAGCAATTCCAAAAGCTTTCCACAAAATGGACTATAAGAGTTCATCATTCTCAATAAACTCTGAGCTTCATCGTAAATTATCTTTACTTTCCTTTGTACCCAATGCCTCTTTCATTGATATTTAGCATGGTGCTCAGAAAATCTAAAAGTGAACAACTAGACCACGTATAACTACAGGAAAAAGAAATCCCCTCTCTCTGCAGCAGAGAGAACTAAAGACAGGTACCAAAGATTACAATCACAATGAACTTCAATTCAAACTTACAGAATCACCTACTATGCAAGATACATGCTAAATAAAATGTGGTCACTCAAGATTCAACTACGTAAGTGGACCTCCTCAGAAAAACTATCTTAATGGCAGAAAAAACAACCTAGGGTTTATTTTAAGCTTTTTAAAATCAATATTAACCATGTTTCTGTTTCCTAGGAAACTAAGCAGGTGATACCTATGACAAGAAAACTCTACCAGTGTCACTTTTCCTTTTATCCTTGGCTCATACCATGGTTACTGCTTATCAGAAGAAAAAAAATTATCTTCTAGTACCATTGAATATCACAATGAAATGAGAAGGGAGATACATAGAATACCAGTGTCTCAGACTGCATCTCCTTCTCAGGTGTGATGGAGAATTAATAGAATAAACGCCTGCACAGAGAGCTCCAAAAAGCTGGCAAACAGTTAATACTCTAATTTATTACAGTGCTCAACACAGAGCATGACATTTTGAAACAAAGGAGTTAAAAGCCTAGATTCGTTAGAAACATCAGGTCAGACACTTCCAAGTTTAAATTCCGGATTTTCCTTTTTCCATGGGTAAACTAAAATTATGTCACCTCTCTGAACTACAGTTTCCAAGTCTTAATAAAGTGAAAAGACCTAGCTCATGTTGCAGTAAATGAACACAATTTAAAAAGAAATATAAAATACCTCATTCAGGATTTCATCTCTAAAGAATTTCTAAGAATTATATTCCAAGATAACAAAACAGGTAGTTTCTCAAGGACTTTATGACCAGTGAAACCTATGACATAAGATTTCTTTTTTAAGCTCTCATCTTAGAGGGGTTACAAAGGGACATGGCATCTTTAAAAAGTTTAATGAATGTCACTTCTACAAATATCTGTGCATGACCTTTCAACTCTGAAAAATGTGATACTTTCATACTATACATCTGTACTGGGACCATATTACCTAAACTTGCTCTGACTTTCTTACCAACAATCAAATACAGAAAGAAAACTGAGGCACAAATCACAACACGGTTGAATTATGCACTTGACAACAGAGTTCATTTAAACAGTCTCAAATGTCTAAAATTCATTATTAAGTCACAGTAAGTTGTAGGGTATACACCCCTGGGCCAAAGATCCAAAGACTGCAGATGCTACTGAGATTCACTGTTTAACCAAACTCAGACACTGGAGATCAACATCTCAACATTTTAAACACGTTTAAGTTTTAAGTATCTTTCCAAACATTTAACTGCACTGGAGACTTTAAAATATAATTTTATACACATAAACATATATGTGTGTATATACACGTGTGTGTGTATATATATATACACACACATACATATATTCGTGTGCTTTTATTATTTAAATATCTGCAATGGCAAAACAACTTTTTCCTAAAGCAGGAATGCATAATTTTCTCATACTTCAGACCCCAACTCCACAAACTGCTCCTCCAAATACATATATTTTAAATACCCCTTTTAACTTACAGGTGCTGACCCACCATGCAGATATCCAAAATTCAATTTTCTACTCGGTGAAAGAATTTTTATGTATCAAACAAGAGAGACTAAGAAATGCCAACAACCAACCAGCGAATCTTATTTTCACAAGCTACTACTAGCCTCGACTACCAAATAGATATTTAGACACTGCAGGTTTAATTTCCATAAGCTGATCCCTCTGTACCATTAACCTCCAAAATCCCAGAAATCCTGATCCCAGGAATATAACCATTTCAGCCATAATACTAAAGGCAATGCAGATTTTCTGTTTATCATCACAGCTGATACTGAACTCACTGCTTAGAATCTTGAGTAACACACTAAGGAGAGAACACTGCATGCACCTTTATTAAGTGCTAAAAATGGTCCAGGTAATTATTAACTATCAATACTGCTTACCTCCTGGCAAAAGCCTGGTATTGTAAAATGTTAGGCTAGGCTAATCAAATATAATAATGAAGATAATTATAACCACCACCACATCCAGAAGCACTAAGACCTCTGGAATAGATTTTGACTTAGAGTCTCGTGGAGAGCTAAATCCCCATTCAGTTTCCTAGCTCTACAGAATTCAAGCTCTATGACCTAATGAAGGTCACTTTACCTTTATCTGCCCAAGAAAGATGATTTCTAAAGCTCTTTCAAGTTTCCACGACTCTTTAGGTCTAATGCCCTAGAGCCCTAGAGATACATATATTGAATATTAAATGGCTATATCAAACCTCATAGATGGGTTTTGCTACAATGCAGGAATGCATACCTCCCAAATATTTAGCCAATATGAAAAGAAAGAACCATTATATAAATCAGACTTTGGTAAGCTTTGTTTTCAAGTTTTTGTACAAAGAGTCTTCATAATAGGCTTAACATTTTTTAGAAAATATTTTGCTAACAAGTTTATGTAGTATTTAACCATTATTAAGCAATTACATTCAAAATATAAACAGATTTATATTTTGGCAAACAAATTCACATGGAACATAATATTTTCAAATGCTTACCACGCTAGTATGTTATGTCATGGTCTTGTTTTATAACACAAACTCTGCTTATTTTTGTAAGGTTAGAAGGAGCTATTTTATGACTCTTTTCTGCTACTGGATATATATACATCACTATCATTGTATAAATGGTGTTAGGAAAATTACTTTGGACTAAGTGTGGTGGCTCAGGTCTGTAACTTAAGCACTTTGGGAGGCCAAGGCAGGAGGATCACTTGAGGCCAACAGTTCAAGACCAGCCTAGGCAACATACTGAGACTTCAAAGAATAAAACATTTAAAAATTAGTTGTGCATGGTAGTACACTAGTTGATGGGTAGGTCCCATCAACTAGGGAGGCTGAGGTGGGAAGATCACTTGAGCCCAGGAATTGAAGCTGCAGTGAGCTACAATCATGGCCACTATACTCTAGCCTGAGCAACAGAGTGAGACCCTGTCTCTCAAAAGAAGAAAAGAAAAATCACTTTGCAATTTGCCCTACATCAACTTTCACAAGCATATGAACTTTTCACAATACAAATCTCATCTTGCTCAGAAACATGAGCTGTCACTCTTCAACCATGAGAAGACGACGATGTAAAATCATCAAATCAAAGTGCTTCTCTAAGATTCTGCGACTCTCAGTGCCATTCCTTTAGCTAGGCTTATCCCTAGACATCTGTATTTACTCAAACTGAAATGCCAATTAATTCATGCAGCAAATCCTAAGAACAAAGATGATCCTAGGCATGGAAAGAAAACCTACATGCAGGGTACCCAGGAAGCACCTCCACAGCACCCTGCTCTTTCCATTTGTAAAATTCATCAATCATAATTCAGCTACTTCACCCACTAGTCATGGCTCTATAGAGGTGAAGACTATGTCTATCTTCACTTCTGTAGCATACCTGGCGTGATGCTTCAACACAGGGTAAACATTCTTTTTATTAAAAAAAAAAAGTGTTGATTTAAACTGAAAATAGAAATACAATCTACAGTACTGTAGGATAAAATGGTAAAAGTTTTGCAAATTGAACCATAAAACATTTCTGTATTTTGTGCCCAGCAGCACCTAGAGCCATAAGTGCTGATAGGGAAGAATGGCACACACAGGGAAGCATGCCCATTGGCACCAAGTAAGCAGAGTGCGGAGGAGAGAGAGAACATGCAGCATGGAGGCACTCTGGCAGCTGTTGGTTGGAGACCAAGGACAGAAGGGAGGAGGGGTGAAGCAGAAGGAGATGATAGCAAGCAGAAGAGACAGAGTGGATAGGGAAAACAAGTAAAATGATTAAGCAAATAAAAATGTTGAGGATAACAAGAGCCAGGCTTCTTACTACAGTAGCAGGTATTTACAAACAGAGTAGGTGAAGTGCTACACTGGAATTGGAAATATAAGTATGAACTTGTAGTTTTTAAAAATATAAACACAGAAGCTGGGCGCGGTGGCTCATGCCTGTAATCCCAGCACTTTGGGAGGCCAAGGTGGGTGGATCACTTGAGGTCAAGAGTTTGAGACCAGCCTGGCCAACATGGCAAAACCCCATTTCTACTAAAAATACAAAAATTAGCCAGGTGTGGTGGTGGGTGCCTGTAATCCCAACTACTCAAGAGGCTGAGGCCAGGAGAATCACTTGAACCCAGGAGGCAGAGGTTACAGTGAGCCGAGATCATGCCATTGCACTCCGGCCTGGGTAACAGAGCAAGACTCCATTTCAATATATATCTATAAACATATATAGAGACATTGCTATAAATACATGTGTTTATGGAGTGTGTGCATAAAAATGTATGTGTACATGCCATTGGATCATTAAATGATACTCCAAAGTATAGCACTTGTTACATGCTAAGCACTTTGAATTACGGGAAATTGGGTGGACTTAGAAACTGCCTCAGAATCAAGGTCTGACCTTCCCTTGTTTTTCACCCTAACACAGGGAGGGGATATCTCTGATGTTTCCTCATCTAACTGAAAAAAGTTCTTTCAAAAGAAACAAAATTGCCTTTAGTCCCCTGTCAGAAATCTCATTAACCAGGGAAATGAATCACCAAAGAAGAACCTGAAGGTCATCACCATCTCCAACCAGACAGAATTTTCATCTATTCTGAGTGTGTTACTGAGAAGCTTCATCTGCATAAAAGACAACCTTTGTTCCCAGAATAGTTCTTCCCCTCACCTTCCTATAGCTTGTCACTGCCTCCCTGCAAGCCGCAAGGAATTCTGTACCAGACTATTGTCCACTGGACCTGTTCACCTCCCCTAAAAATGATTTACTCTTCCTCCAAAATTGCCTACATCCCTCACTTTGTCCTCTCCCCTGTGAATAGGGTATTCAAGCCCTTCTTTGAGTTTCCTACTTTGTGTAATTCCTGTGCACTTGCACATTAATAGCTTGTATGCCTTTTCTCCTGTTAATCTGTCTGTTGTCAGCTTATTCCAGCAGACTCAATTATCAAATCTTCAGAGGGAAAGTTTAAAATTCCTCACATAGACATACACGTATTTCCCAGCTGTCCACCAAGAGGACCTAGGATGAATGATCACTCAGAAAGTTCTGATTATAGTTCCTAAATATCATTCTCCACTAAAGAAACCAGGGTTAAGTGGAGAAATGGCTTATCACAAGGATGGGGCAGAGAAAATAAAAATGAGTGTGGAACTGTTTATTGTGCCATAAAATAAGGAAGTGCTCAAAGACTAATCAGGATGTGTCTAAAAGACACAAGAGCCACCACAAAGTGGCTTGCATTCACCAAATATGGGACAATATAAGCATCAAAAGAGACATAATGGGTTATAACCCACCGAATAAACTAGAAATCTGCAACACAATATATGAAAAACATCAATAAATGAGAAAGAGGGAAGAGCTCCTCCATAAAGTAGATTGCCAGCAGAAAGAACGGCAGAAAATGAAAATCACCATTTGGCAACAATCATTGTGGTGGCTGATTCAGGCAGGGTAATTCAATAAAGAATAAGCCTGATGGATGGAGCTTTGATGAGGGAAAGGATATTGGTGTAATCTTAACACTAAGTGCTTAACTCCTGATAGCACTAAACAATTACAAAAGGGAAAATGGTGCCTTTATGGAAGGGAAACCTATCAGACACTAGCAGAAACAGATGATCAGAAATTAACATTAAACGGCCGGGCATGGTGGCTCACACCTGTAATCCCAGCACTTCGGGAGGCTGAGGCAAGTGGATCACTTGAGGTTAGATTTGTGATCAGCCTGGCCAACACGGAAAAACCCTGTCTCTACTAAAAATACAAAATTAGCCAGGCATAGTGGCAGGTGCCTATAATCCCAGCTACTTGGGAGGCTGAGGCAGGAGAATCACTTGAACCTGGGGGGTGGAGGTTGCAGTGAGCTGAGATCGCACCATTGTACTCCAGCCTGGGCAACAGAGTGAAACTCTGCCTCAGAAAAAAAAAAAAAAAAAAAAAAAATCACTGGCTGAGGGACATCTACAGGATCTCAGATCTGTAATCTTTAAAACTCTGGAGGACATGATAGGGAATGACTGAGGAAATGTTCCAGATTGGTGAGTATGAAGAGACATGACCACTGACTGCAATATAATTCTTGCATGAGTTCACGACCATAAGGGCAAAGAGACATCTTTAGAACAGCTGTTCAAATCTAAGTAAGTTTTGTGGATTAGATGGCTGTGTCATATCAATGTGGACTTTCTCCCTTGGAACTGTATGCAGTGATTCCATTCACCTGTTCTTTTGGGGGGCATTAACACACACTAAGGTATTTAGAGACGATAGGCATCATGTCTAAAGCCTGTTCTCAAATGTTTCTTTAAAAGACCAAAGATAATGGGAGAGAGGGGTGTGTGATGGAGCAAACATGATGAAATGCAACACTTGTGCCATTCATACAACTTGCTACACATTTAAAATTATTTCTAAGTAGTTTTAAACATTATTATTTCTAAAATTTGTATCCGAAAACTAACTCTAGGACACTTTACAATTTCATCCCTGCTGTTGAAAAATTTCCATAATTAAAAAATTTCTCAAAACAGGAGTATCTTTTTATCTGATCATTTGAAGCTTTTTGATGGTGGTAAATTAAAACAATGATTTGATCTTTAAAAATGTGTGTGTTCAAAGACGTTAGTCCAGGTACTAAGAAATACCATTAACAGTGCAGCACAGAAAATGCCCATTCAAAGGTACTCTAGATCTAAGACAGCAGAGCGGGTCATAGGAGCAGGGACATGTTGCCCACTGGCAGTCACTAACATTCTCCTAAGTAGCCTAAGCACACCCCTCAGAGAATTCTGAAGAGCAAACCCCACATCTGCAGTTGGAGCTTTGTGGCTATATAAAAATGTGCTATTTGTATTTAACAGTATCAATCTTTTTGAGGGAAAAACATAAACAACCCAAATTAAGAAAATGTTTCATTTTCTCTGAAATGATCCCAATCTAAAAAAATCAACTTCCAGGTCACTAAGAACATGTACTAATGAGATGTAATTCAATTATATCTAATTTCAAATGGTTTGATCTATTACAATACTATCAAATGAAGTACAAAGATTATATATAAAAACTTGCCATCACCACATGGGACCCACTTTATTATAGCATCAGCTTACAAGATAATTGAGAAACAAATGATAGTTTTGTTAGAAGTATATGGGGTTAAGGAAAGCCTGATAGTGTAATAGACCTTGAAAAGCAAATTTAATACTAGAAAGAATAACTTTTCCCATGGAAATAGTTACCCTTAATTTTTCCACTGGGAATAATGGGTTATAAAATTTCATCCTATATTAAAATACACACACGAACACATACCCCATACAATAATAGAGAAGCATGTACAGATTAGGAAATATTCCTGAATAAGGTGTTTTGGGGACTTGTGAGTCATCACATTTGAACATATCTTCAGAATATTATTTCAATGATTTGTACATTTTATTTCTAGACAGTTTTGAGTAGTGCATCATTATTTCTCTGTGGAAACACAGAGATTCAGTGAATGATTAAACTCATGCACTGTGTTATCTGACATTTATTCAACCATAACTGTACAACTTGACATTTCTGCACATTCACATAAACTGAGATTCATAAAGATGCATAAGGCACCAAAATTTCTTAACTTGCATTTTCCATGAATCATTAAAGATTGGTCTTCAAAACACAGCGTTTCAGTCAAAAGCCAAAGTTTTGAATAATGTGGACCCACTTTCTTTATCAATTCAGATATGATTGTTCACTGTATGTTTCTCCTGCTCCTTCACATTTCTCTTGGCTTTCTTATTTTCTGTTAATGGTACCCCCATTTGCCCAATGTAACAGACTGAAAATATAATATTGCTTAAGATAGTATACAATTTCCTGAGTCAATAATGTTCTATCAAGAAAACATTTTCCTAATTTAGTATATAATTTCATAAATATATATAGAGTTCCAAATTAAATCTGACAACTTCTAAATTCATTAGATTTCTTTTAAGAAGCAATAGAACAGCAGGGGAAAAGAGAATAACAATAGAAAACCAATAAGGACCAAGGGACAAAATATGGAGGGCATAGGCTCTCATACTTGAAACTTACACTAGTGAGCATTACCAAAATTGGGTTAGGTCCCCCCCATGTATAAGCGGGCCTGTACAGTTTGCACAGTAGTACTGTGTGCTTTTCCTGTATAGCTTTTTATCCACCTATATTAATTCCATTAATTTTTGAAATTATTTGTTGGCATCTCTTTTCTTAAGATCATAAGCTGCAGAGTCTACAGAAGTTGGGTCACCATTACATTCAGTACAACCCCAGGGCCAAGTACAGCAGAAGTCAACGATTATTTGACAGCTGGTAAGAAAGATCTGTTCTTTTACTCAATAAAACAAGGTTTATTGGATGACTATTCATAAACCTGTTAAGTTGGAAACAATTATGCAGATATGAAGGTCTATAAGAAAGATCTGGAGACGCACTGTCAAAGGACGTATTGACTTAGCAATTTCAGAATTCTTAAAATAGCAGTATTTTCTAGCAATACAAATATATGAGTTTTATATCTTCAAACCAGACTGGGTTTTGTCCCTAAATATCCCTAACTTGATCGTAGACTATTTCTCTGAATAATTTTTTTAAAAATATTAATCTGTATAATGAAGGAAAATGGAAATCAAAGAAAAATAAAATAACATATTTTAAAATAGTCTAATCAAAAGCATCATATACAGAATAATTTGACATTATGTAGGTTTTTCCAAAAAGCAAACAACAATAATCATAATAATAATCCTGAAAAGGCAAGCAGGGGGATAGCTAGGTAGAGAAGAGGGGGAAAAGATCTTTGTTAAAAGTACAAATTCATAGTTAATGGGATGCACAAGCTGAATTCTTGGATATGCTCACCGAATGAACAAGTGGGAGAAATAGCATTACTTGGCTTCCAACCTGAATGTGTTAATGTAAGCAGAACATCTGATGGAGGACCTTTCCCATGAAAGGATAAAGTGCTTGTTCAAATAATTCAACACTCAAGCACTGAAAATAAAAGGAAAAAATTAATATGTACGATGCCTAATTATCTCCAAAGGAAAAGAAGAAAACAACTTTTGTAAAGTGAGTGGGAAAAGATGTCTTTTACACCATGACAGTATCGGGGGAGACTTCAGCATGGCCACTGATGTTCTTAGTGTCTTCTCTTATTGTAATGAAACTAAGGTAGCAATGAGATGGCAAATTCTTGTCAGCTTTAAAAAGAAATGATGTAATTGAATTTCACCAACTTAATTGAGCCCTTCCCCTATATAGCTAATACCACAATAACTGGAAATTCAAGACTATTTATAAAGCACTGTCCCTGTCCTCAAGACACTCACAGTCAATTATATTTCATAATCACATTTGATGCCTACTGTCTATTCAAGTCTCCATGAATGTTTTACCTGTAGATGGAAAATGCTTGGAGAGCCATAAATAGGTACCTAACAAAATTGGTATTTGAGATCATTTTGATAACATCAGTAATTCAACAGCTGTCTGTACCAATTTTTTAACTGCATATCTTGGACACTAAAAGTGATGCCAAATATTTAATTAAAATTTCATTTAACGAAAAACTTCGTTTATTACTTTAAATATTGGTGAAATTGTGATTAATATACCAGTACAAGAAGAAATTAATAGTTTCTACCATAATAAAACTCAGACCAATTTAGGGCACTTTACAACTGAATTCTCATTTCTTTTACTCAACACTATACTTCAAAGTATAAATTTTTAAAAAATTTTTTCAAAATATGCATCTTACTGCTAAGCAATAATGCTATTTTCTGGAGATAAAAATCAGGGCATACTTAAAACAACTGTGTGCACAGGAGTTCTGCATTTTCAATGGGTTATCAAGACCATGAATTAATAATATTTAACAAAACATAACTGCCTCGAAAACAGATGACTGCACTGAGCGAAACAGATGATCATTAGACACCTGCTCCAACACAAGTATTGTTAGGTATTTTTCTCTATTTGCAAAGACAGTAAGGTATGTAGTAACTCAAATCTATCTTCCCACACCCAAGCCAAACAATTCATGAAAGACTTTCTTATGCTTCCTCTATATTATGATGGTAAAATCTTGGCAGGAAAGTCAGTTCCAATTCAAAAGAGCTCAAAGAAAAAAAAAAAAAAAACTAAAGATGCTGTCTTTCTTTATTTGGGCTGCTATGTCTAACACCTTAGACTGGGTAATTTATAAACAAGAGAAGTATATTTATCACAGTTCTGGAAGCTCAGAAGTCCAAGATCAAGGCACCAGCAGATCTGGTGTGTGAGGAAGGCCCATTCCTCATAGATGGCGCTTGTCTTCACCTGGTGGAAGGGACATGAGGGGCCAGGGTTCTCCCTTGAATCTCTTTTATAAGGGCACTAATCCCATTCATAAGGGTGGAGCCACCATAACCGAATAAGCTCCCAAAGGTATCAGTTCTTAATACTATTGCATTGGAAATTAAGTTTCAATGTGTGAATTTTGGTGGGACATCAACAGACCATAGCAGATGCCTCTATGAAACACACATGTATTCCCAGTTTGGTTTCTAACTGTTCTAGGGTAGGGTCCCTGTGCAATCAATTCTTCCTGAAACTTTCCAAACAGCAATATCACGAAGTTAAAATAAAGACATAAGCTGTATTTCAAGATAATAATATCTCCGCAGAAATAAAACTAAAAAGGAAAGTTAACTCTTTACTTTCTTAGATCATTGCATGACTGACTGACTTAAATGTGAGGCCTCTCTCTCTTACCATGTGTGCGTGTGCGCGCACGCACACACACGTTTACCAATATAAAGAATAAAAGGCAGATAAATAAACATATTAGAAAGTAGAAATCAGGGAAAACCAAGACAAACCATTAAGGGTTGCCCTATCCTTGAAAGAATGTGCACCTAAGCTGGGTCAGAGCAGGAATCAATGAAGAGCAAAGAGAAGGAACACAAAGTGGAAAATGACCTTCAGATTCTAGCACCAATAGGTGGAATTATCTTTACAAAGTTTTAAGCAACTGTGAAAGCAAAAATATTTAGTCCTGAGGTATGACATTAGACAATTTGTCTTGGTAACAAAGTTTAGGCTTAGATATTGTACATATGGTCCTTTAATTTCCATTCCATGAAAATGCAGGCTAAGCTTTCAATGTAGTATTAAGTCACACTTCTTTTTTTTTTTTTTTTTTTTTTACTACTTTACTTCTTCACTTGTGGCATTACTTACCTTCCATACAAGGAACTGAATGTATTATAAATGCTTAACTCACAACAGAGACTATTAAAAGACTCTTTCAAATTTATTTTAACATATGTCCCTCATCTCTTTGAGTATATGACTATGTTCTCTGCATCAGCAATAATAATAATTTGTCTGTGTCTATATCATTCTGGTTTACTTAGAGTCGCTTTGGATAAACTTTTTCAATACTATTGGCAATTCAGATGACCACTTCATTCTCACTCCAATTTCTGTACAACTTTCAAAAACTCTAAATATATTCATTTACATATTACTTTTTCAAGAATCTAAGTGGAACTCTTTAAGAGCAAGAGATAAAAGTTAACATTTATATCAAATTTTATATGAAGAGTAAATACCCTATATTTTCAAATATACAGTTGACCTTTGAATGCTGGGGGTGAGGGTCATGGGGGTTGGGGCACTCACCTCCCATGATGTCAAAAAATCTATGTATAACTTTTGACTCACCAAAACCTTAAATACTAGTAGCTGGCTATTGCCTAAGCCTTACTGATAACATAAACACTTGATTAACACCACTGCTATACGTATGTTATGTGTATTATACACTATATTCTTATAATAAAGTAAGCTAAAGAAAATGTTATTTTAAAAATCATAAAAAAAACATATTTACTATTAAGTGGAAGTGAATCATCATAAAGATCTTCATCTTCATTGCCTTCACAGTGAGTATGCTCAGGAGAAGTAGAAGGAGGAAGAGGAAAAGGAAGGATTTGTCTTGTCTCAGGGGGAGCAGAGGTAGAAGAAAATACATGTATAAGTGGACCTCTACAGTTCAAATCCATATTGTTCAAGGGCCAAAATATGTGGAAACTTAACTCAATTAATCATCTATTTTATAACATTTTCAATAAAATCTAATACACAGAAATGGCATGTTAGATTTTCTAACTAGAAATTGGTAACTAAGTGTAAAATCCAATCACTTCAAAAAAGAAATAGAAAATGCAATCAAAAACAAAAAATGTAATAAACATGAATATTTGAAAAAATAATTGCTAAAACAGAGAAATCATAAACTAGTTTATTTTTAAAGATATACAAATACAAACACAAATATTATGAAATGAAGAATCACTTCTAACTACCACATAGAAATTTTTAACATATATTATCTTTAAATTTCTGCTACTAACTTTAAAAGTAGCTGCAAAATTATTGAAGGTAACTGTTAATATCGATTGTCTTTTTTTAAATAGAAGACCTGACTGGATCAATCACTGCAAAACAGCTTTGCTGGAGTGCAGGGAGCACTGTGGGGAGTAAGTAACTGATTATTTTTAAAAGCTAACACAGCTACATAAAGTTTCCCAACATTTGAAGAATAAATAATATATTTTAATAATAATTTTTAAAAGAACAGATCATTTCAATGCTGTAAGAAGTACTCCAGAACACAGGAAATGATGGGAAACTTCCTAATTTATTATTTAAAAGCAACAAACTGTGATGTCAAAGCATCGATATTTCGAAGAAAATCGTAAGATGTCCAAAAGCATTTGATAAAATTGTAAATCTATTCTTGATTGTAATTCCTAGTAAAATAAAAATAAAAAGATAGTTCTTTAACATGATAAAATGTTAATTGAAGTCAATGAGAATTTCCTACAAGAACACACCAACATTGACCACTTAAGAAATATAAAAAGCAAGGGAGACTTTCACAATAGCAACTACTATCAAGTATCTACAGAACTGAAATTATAAAAACTGACCCGTTTTTACTAAAAAGCAACATAGAAGGTTTTAATAAACTGGAAGTATATACCATATTTCTAGAGAAACAAAATAATTAGTAAAGTCAAATGGAAGAATAAAGTGACAATCATAGCTAAGACTTTCGAGAAAAAAAATCATAGCTAAGACTTTTAGAAATCTAGATTTTCTTAAATGAAATGTCACATGTTTCTCTGTAGGCTTAAGTCTTTGAAAGCACTATTTCCAAAGAAAGCATTTCTGTAGGCTAAATTGGCCAGAGTGGACCTCTGCCTTATACACACCCAACACTTCCTGCCTCGCCCTGAGCTCAAGTTGCTTCCTATGTTGGACAGCCCCTTCCTCTTTCTCCACCCACTCAAATGCAACCCACCCATCAAGGTGTGGCTTACAGGCCAGTCCTCGACAGATCGTTCTTAGAACTTCTGGTATGAATTTATCATTACTCTCCTTCTGCTACAAGGATTACAGTTCTAACAATAGATTGTAACAATAAATAGTAACCCAATGTATTCTGTCTCTTCCTCTAGATTGGAGAGTAGGAACAGTGTCTATTAACAATACCAGATACTGTCTCACTGGCCTTTTTCTATACCAAACACTGAAATGATGCTTCTACAGAGTTGTTCTGTAACCCTTCTAACAAATGCAAAACAGGTATTATTCCTATTGTACAGGTAATGCAGAGCTTAGAGGAGTAAACAACTGAATAGGTCCTGGAAATAACTAGATTCTAAATTCTATTTTGCCAGCTTCACCAACCATATCACAGCTGGTTGGTCTCGATTGAATTAAATTTACTTGGGATTCAATTCTCAAAGAAGGGCACTGAGATGAGAGGTGGCAAAAATAAGAACATTAAAGGTAAGAACTCAAGGGTTTGTAATCTGAAAATAGGTTACGAGTGGTACATGAAGCCCAAGAAGACGTGACATATTCCAATCGTGTTTTTGAAATTGACTTTAATAATATAAGTTATATGGGGAGGCAGAGGCAGGTGGATCACCTGAGGTCAGGAATTTGAGACCAGCCTGATCAACATGGCGAAACCCTGTCTCTACCAAAATTACAAAAATTAGCCAGGATGGTGGTGGGCACCTGTAATCCAAACTACTAAGGAGACTGAAGGAGGAGAATCACCTGAACCCAGGAAGTGGAGGTTGCAGTGAGCCAAGATGGTGCCACTGCACTCCAGTCTGGGCGACAGAGTGAGACTCTATCTCAAAAATAATAATAATAATGTTATATCAATAATTAACCTTTTGCATTAGCAAACTTTATTGATTCACTTGAACTTGATGTACTCACTGAAGGAAAAACAGAACAGATGGTACTGTACTGTAGCTTGAAAGAAAATTTGAATTGTAAGATAACTTTTGAAATATTCCTAATATTCTTGTCATTTAAGGTACCAATAAAGTTCTTATAATGCCTAATTTGTATATTTTGTTGAAATTAAAAATAAATCACCTTATAAGAGGCTTCTTTTAAAAGATTAAATAAATAAATCTTTAAAATATCAATTTACCTTAAGAGAATTTAAAGTAATTCTAATGTAACCTCTGACAAATTCTAAAGCTACAAGCATTTTGGGATGTTTCACAAGCTGTGACTGAAAATGAGAAGACAACCTAATAACAAAACTCTTTCACAAGATGATCTGAAAAGTCCAATTAATCATTCACCCTAAAGAACACATTTTTATTAAAGTGTCTTTAAAAATTCAATAGAACATCTCACATTGAAAAACATTTGTGCCAATGGGGGAAAAAGGTCTTTTAAAAGTCCTATGAGTTACTAAACCAGAAATGTATTATTTTAAAGAAGTTACAGAAATCCTCAAGATCCTGTGTTTCCTCTTTATTTTTAGACCTGTGAGAGATGCATTTTTAAAAGTTCCACTTATAAAAAAGGCAAATATATTAAAGAAAACTAGATTATTTTTTGGCTATTTCTAAATTTGTTCAGTATTTAAGGCTAGAAAGCCATAAGTTTCAGCCAATCATATTGTAGCTCAGATTTTAAGTTATTTGTATTTAATATCTGTTCGTTATAGCAGAAATACATGACTCTTCTGCAAATAAGAAAAAAGGAACAACTAACTTAACACATTATCACAGAACAGGGGTCAGCGGACTACGACCTATGGACCAAACAGAGCCATGGCCTGTTTTCGAAAAGCATGCTCCCAAAGAATAGTGTTTACATTCTTACAGGGTTGTTAAGAGTGTGTGTGTGTGTGTGTGTGTGTGTGTATAACATGTATGCATGACAGATAACCTATGTGGCTGGAAAAATGTAAAATACTGTCTGGCTCTTACGCAAAAGTTTACTGACCCTGTCAGAGTATAAAAAGTTCTCTATACAAGCATGCCTTATTTTGTTGCACTCCACTTTACTGCACTTCGCAGATATTGTGTGTTTCAGAGTTTTGTTCTTTCACAAATTAAAATTTTTCGGCAATGTTGAGTCGAGCATGTGTATTAACGTCATTTTTTTTAACAGCATGTGTCACATTTTGGTAATTCTTGCAATATTTCAGACTTTTTCTATTATTATATCTGTAATGGTGATCCGTGATCTTTGATGTCACTATTGGGACTGGCTTCAGGGCAACAGAAACCCTGACCTCCTAAGACAGTGAACTTGATAAATAGATGTTGTGTGTGTTCTTACTGCTCCACCAACTGGCAATTCCTTCATCTTTCTCCCTGAGACTTAACAACACTAAAATTGGACCAATTAATAACCCTACAAAGACCTCTAAGTGTTCAAGTGAAAGGAAGCAACACCTGCTTCCTTCAAATCAAAAGGAAGTTACTTTAAATCAAAGCTAGAAGTAGTAAGCCTAATGAGGGAGGCAGGGTGAAAGCAGAGACAGACCAAAAGCTAAGCCTCTTGTGCCAAAGAGTCAAGTTGTGAATGCCAAGGAAAAGTTCCAGAAGAAAATTAAAAGTGTGACTCCATCAAACACATGAATAAGAAAATGGAACAGCTTTATTGCTAATAATATGGAAAGTTTGAGTAGTGTGGATAGAAGCTCAAACCAGTTACAACATTTCCTTAAGCCAAAGCCTAATCCAGGTCAAGCCCCTAACTCTCTTTAATTTCACAAAGGCTAAGGGAGGTGAGAAAGTTGCAGGAGAAAAGTTGGAAGCCAGCAGAGTTTGGTTCATGAGGTTTTTAAGAAAAGAAGCCATCTCCATAACATAAAGGTGAAAGGCAAGGCAGCAAGTGCTGATGGGGAAGCTGCAACAAGTTACCTGGAAGATCTAGGTAAGATCACTGATGAAGGTGAATATACTAAAAAACAAACCAAAAAAAACTGATTTTCAATGTAAACAAAGCAGCAACCTATTGCAAGAAGAGGCCATCAAAGACTTTCATAGTTAGAGAGGAGAAGTCAATGACTGGCTTTACAATTTCAAAGCACAGGCCGACTCCCTGTTAGGGAATAATGTATCTGGTGTCTTTAAGTTGAAGCCAATGCTCACTTACCACCCTGAAAATCCAAGGCCCCTTAAGAATTATGCTAAATCTACCCTGCCTGTGCTTTATAAATGGAACAACAAAGCCTGCATGATGGCAGATCTACTTACAGGATGGTTTATTAAATATTTCAAACGTACTATTGAGACATACTGCTCAGAAAAGATTCCTTGCAAAATATTCCTGCTCATTAACAATGCACTTCATCACCCAAGAGCTCTGACACAGATGTATGCAGAAGATTAAAGCTGTTTTCATGCCTGCTAACACAACATCCTTTCTTCAGCCCAAGGATCAAGGAGTTATTTCAACTTTCAAGTGTTATTATTTAAGAAACACATTATATAGAGATATACTTGCCATAGATAGTGACTCCTCTGATGGATCTGGGCAAAGTAAACTGAAAACCTTCTGGAACTGATTCATAAGTCTAGATATCCTAAGAATATTTGTGATTTACGCAAGGAGTTTAGAAGAAGCTGATTCCAACCCTCATGGATGACTTGGAGAAGTTCAAGAGTTCAGTGGAGGAAGTAACTGAAGATGTGGTGGAAATAGCAAGAGAAATAGAAGTAGAGCCTGAAAATGTGACTGATTGCTACAATCTCATGATAAAATTTTCATGGATGAGGAGTTGCTTCTTACAGATAAACAAAGTAAGTGGTTTCCTGAATTGGAAACTACTCCTAGTGAAGATGCTGTGAGCATCAATGAACTGCTACAGCCACCCCAACCTTCAGCAACCACCACCCTGATCAGTCAGCAGCCATCAACATCCAAGCAATACCCTCAATGTTAGCACTTTTTAGCAATAAAGTATTTTTAATTTAAGGCATGTAGGTTTTTTTTTTTAATCACAATGCTATTACACACTTAACAGGTCATTATAATGTAAACATAACTTTTATGCTTTGGGAAAATAAAAAAATTCTTGTGACTTGCTTTATGGAAATATTTGCTTTATTGTAGTGGTCTGGAACCAAACCCACAGTATCTCTGAGGGATGCCTATAATTAAGGTCTTATATGTGGGTCACTGACATCATAGTACACTGTAAGCCGCCAAACAGACTGAGAAGATTAAGGGAAAAAGTATGAATGAAAAGTGATTTTAAAAAATATCTTTAATAATATTTACAGCAGAGACACGCTATTAAAATCTGAGATATGGCAGCATCAAGTTGTCAACGTGGGTTCAAGAAACTGTTCTACTCTCAATAGTTGAAAATACTGGAGTTTTAGATGGGTGCTCATCTCATAGATGGGGTGGTTTAAAGGAGCATAACATGCTATTTCATACACATGTCCCCCTTCCTCTAATCCTCCACCCCCGTTTTTCCAGGAATAGTCTTACTCGTTATTCAAACCCAGATAAAATGCTTATTTCTCAATGAATCCTCTAAATCACAGGGCCCCAACCCTCAGGGCCATGGACCAGTACTGATCTATGGCCTGTTAGGAGCCAGGCCACACAGCAGGAGGTGAGCTGTGGGCCAGTGACCATTACTGACTGAGCTCTGCCTCCTGACAGATCAGCAGCAGCATGAGATTCTCAGAAGCACAAACCCTACTGTAAACTGTGCATGAGAGGGATCTAGGTTGCATGTTCCTTATGAGAATCTAATGCCTGATGATCTGAGGCAGAAGCCATTCCCACTCTCTCCCAGTCTGTGGAAAAATTGCCTTCCATGAAACCAGTCCCTGGTGCAAAAAGGGTTGGGGACCACTGTTCTAAACCCTCCAAATGAACAAAGTTAGTTATCCCCTTCAAAGCTTCAGAACATTCTGTACAGTTTTTTAAATAGAATTTGTAATATTTTTTGTTTACTTTTCAAAAATTTTTGAATTCCTGATAGCAAAGACCTTATAACCACTAGCATTTAGCATAATACATTGTCCATGGTAGGTTAATTTCCTGTGGCTGTCCTAACAATCTTCCACAAACTTGGTCACTAACAACAGAAATTATTCTCTCACAGTTGTAGAGAAGGGGAAAGCAAGGCCTACAACTCCTTCAAAGGCTCTAGAAAAGAATCTTTTCTGCTGGGCTCGGTGCCTCACACCCATAATCCCAGCACTTTGGGAGGCTGAGGCGAGGGGATCACCTGAAGTCAGGAGTTCAAGACCAGCTTGGCCAACATGGTGAAACCTCATCTCTACTAAAAATACAAACATTAGATGGGCATGGTGGCAGGCTCCCATAATCCCAGCTACTTAGGAGGCTGAGGCAGAAGAATCCCTTGAACCTGGGGTGCAGAGGTTGCAGTAAGCCAAGACTGTGCCACTGCACTCCAGTCTGGGTGACAGAGAGAATCTCCATCTCAAAAAAAAAGAATCTTTTCCTTGCCTCTTGCAACCTCTGGTGGCTGCTGGCACTAGCTGGTATTCCTTGGCTTGTAGCCACATCCTTCCAGTCTCTGCCTCTGTCTTCATACTGCCTTCTCCTCTTCTGACGCTTATAAGGACACTTGTCATTGAATTTAGAGCTCCCCCAAGAAATCCAAGATGTTCTCATCTCAACATGTTTAACATAATTACATGTGTGAAGACCACTTTCCAAACAACACAATATTCACATATTCCCAGGATTCAGACGTGGGCATATCTTACTAAGATCCACCATTCCACACACTGTCGTTGCCACACAGTAAATATGTGCTCAGTTTTCTTACCTTAGACCTACATGAAATAAACTTATAGATAAACCTAAAAATGAGGAAAAGTGGAAACAGGAAAACTTAATTCCTTCCCTTCTCTGCTAATGTCCTCTTTGGAAACAAACCGCTGAGGCATAGCCAGAAAGCTTCAACAGCTATTTTTTTTACTGAGAAATTACTAAGAATTACTCAACACAATGCCCAATGACAGATCACTGGAGATCATTTCTTTGCTCCTAGGAAAAAAAGTTCAGTGATATATCTTCTTCATCACAAAGCAACACTCTTATTCACATCAAGCAGTAACCTGCTTTAAGTGAAGTTTCAATTTCTTTAAATTCTTTATACACAGCCATGAAAGTTGTATAGCATGTGTAGTTTTACATGAATGGTAGAAAGCCAAACTACTAAGAATTTATCCCTATAGGAAATTTAAGTGTTTAAAGCCTTACCTCTTAAGATTTTAGGCTTTCATTTGAAACACAATTCCTTGCACACCATGAACATTCAGTGAGAATATGTTGATTCCCACAGCTATGATTGTTTCCTATACACAGTTTAAGATGTCATAGCAGAACTTTTCAGAAAATATTTTAACCTTACAAAGACGCTATGATCTTCAAATCAGGGTTGGAAACATAGAAATTTCAAAATATCCATAAACTATAATTAGGCCTGAAATAAGTGCTCTATTCAAGTTTTACATTATTAACTGAAGAGATCAATTAACTATTATTAATATACTACTATCTAGCAGATTATAAAATAATGCTAGGAATACAATGTATCCATAGTCTCAAACTCTTCAAATAAAACATCCCTCATACCCCATCATACCAGAAAGCCAAAATCATGAAAACTTAAAAGAGTGAATGCAGGAAAAATGTCAATCAACTTGCTGCAAGATTTAGTAAAAGATCTATTTTCTCTACTCTTATCACAACATGGTAAGTTATGAAAATTCCAGTCAATTAGCCAAAATAAGGTAATCATTTCAAATAGAATTCTTGGTATTTCCTCTACCTGTCACTTTACTAAAAAAAAAAAAAAAAAAAAAAATGTTTTAAAAAAATACTGTTACCGTAAAAATTTATAAAAAATTAAAAAATTCCAAACCCGGTTGCAAAAAAAAAAACAAACAACCCATATTTGGGTTATAATAATTTATAAAAAAATAAAATTAA
>CAUYLG010041648.1:0-44090 GCA_963573385.1 Cacajao melanocephalus
TGGTGCACACTTGTAATCCCAGTTACTCTGGAGGCTGAGGCATGAGAATCACTTGAATCCAGGAAGTTGAGGCTGCAGTACCGAGACGATGCCGTTGCATTCCAGCCTGGGCAACAGAGCGAGACTGTGTCTCAAAAAAAACCAAAAACCAAAAAACAACAACAAAAAGCAAAACAGAACTATGAAAGCAGAGTCGTAAGCCCCTCTCCTATTAACTGGTAGAATCCAGGCTCAGGATCTGGTGGCACCAGGCACCCCTGGACATAGGAACGAAGGACTGCTCGGAAATCTGTATAAGAAGCAGACAGACCCCAAGGAGCTCCCTCTCTACCTCTGCCCAGGGAAGACTGGTAGTGATTTTTTTCCACTGGGCAGGATCAAACTGAGGGTCTCTGGCCTGGAAGGCATCAGCCTGGGTGGAGGGTGGGGACCCATACTGAAAACTGAAGGAGTAGTTGAGTTTACATGTGGAATTTCAGATCCAGATCCCAGCCTTCCTCTCCCACTCTGCTCAGGAGAATCAGAGTCCTTCTAGGAGATGCCGCCATCAGGGCTCCCCTCTGAACTGGCCCAGGAAGATCAGCCACAGGGAAGCCATGGTTGACGGGCCCACCCCTGCACAAGGCGCACCAGCCTTCAGCACCCCAGTCCTAAATAGAAACAACCCACTGAGCATTGCCAAGCATTTGGATGTCAGCTCCACCAGCTCAAGGACTTCTGACCATTTGTTCGGGGCTAGAGAATGCATCTGGCACACAGGTGGTACTCAATAAATGTTTGCTAAGAGAATTAACTGAAGAAACCTCTAATATGAAAGACAGAGTCCCAAACAAGAAAGCAAACAGAAAAAAAAAAGTGCAATGTAAAAAAACAAGTGGCCAGGCACTATCATAGGCCATGCCTATAATCCTAGCAATTTGGGAGGCCAAGGCAGATATGTTGCTTGAGCTCAGGAGTTTGAGACCAACCTGGGCAACACAGCAAGACCTAGTCTCTACTAAAAATTAAAAATACCAGACAGGCATGGTGGCGTGCACCTGTAGTCCCAGCTACTCTAGGGGCTGAGGTAGGAGGATCGCTTGAGCTTGTGAGATAGAGGCTGCAATGAGCCAAGACTGCACCACTGTGCTCCAGCCTGGGTGACAGAAGGAGACCCTGTCTCAAAAAAGAAAAGAGAGAGAGAGAGAGAAAAGAATCGGGCAATGTAGACAGAAGGAAACGTAAAAAAAAAAAAAAAAAAAAAAAAAACCTATCATTATTTTCCACAAAAAAAATCTCCACAAAATATGGTATCCATGAAGAGGAACTGATTGCAGTATCTTTTAAAGTGAATTGGCATAGTTTGGTTCTGTGTCCCAGCAAAATCTCACCTGGAATTGTAATCCCTGTAATCCCCACGTGTCAAAGGCAGAACCAGGTAGAGGTAACTGGATCATGGGGTGGCTCCCCGCTCATTCTCATGAAGTGAGTGAGTTATCAGGAGATCTGATGGTTTTATAAGCATCTGGCATTTCCCCTGCTTGCACTCACTCTGTCCTGCTGTTTTGTGAAGAAGGTTGCCTTACGCCATGACTGTAAGTTTGCTGAGGCCTTCCCAGCAATGCAGAACTGTGAGTTAATAAAACCTCTTTCCTTTATAAATTACCCAGTCTCAGGTATTTCTTCACAGCAGTGTGAGAACGGACTAATACAAGAATATTCACCAAATAAAAAAGAATCTTTGAAATGTAACATTGATAAAGCAGAATTTTAAAAGATCCATTGGAAGGACAGACTGATAAAATTTAGGAGATCTCCTAGAAACAGGAGCAGAAAGATTTTTAAAAAGTGATGAAGGAGGGAAAAGAGAAGGAAGCCAGGGCTGCCTCCAGGAAGCACAATGTCTGGTTAACTAGGGTTCCAGAAAATGAGAAGAGAAAAAACACAGAGGTTAGGAAACATGAAAGGAGCAATTCAAAAACTTTTCCAGAGCAAAAACCATGAATTTCCAATTTGAAAAGGCAGACCCTCATCAAGGCAGAGCACATGGTGAATTATCAGAACAAGGGGAGCAAGAGAAGGTTCTAGAAGCTTCCAGAAAGAAAAATTCCCAGTAGCATGCAAAGAATTAAATGTCAGAGGAACCATGATTTCTTAACACCAGCACTGTAAGCAATGACTTTAAAGAGAGGGGCCCCTTTGCAATTCTGGGGGAAAAAAAGATCTCCATCTGGAATTCTATACCCAGTCAGACTGTCAGAATTCAGGAAAGAATGAAGATGTTTTCAGATATGCAAGGTCCCAAAAATGTACCTCCCATGGAACTTCTCTGGAAGCTATCAGAGGGTATGTATTACAAAATGGCCGTGTAAACCAAGAGGAAGAAGTGGGGTCCGGGGAGCAAGAGGGCCAATGCAAGAGTGGTGACAGGAATCCCCAGAGTCATGGATATGGGGATCCCGCATGTCTGCTGCACAGAGGATGTCAAAATAAGCCAAATCAGAGCAGCTCAGGGGCTCAGGGAGAGAATTTATTCAAGAAGATAACACTGGTAGAGTCTTTCATGTATTATGTTGACAGGAGTTGTACTCAACTGGGGAAAGGTGAGAACTGAATGAGTGATTTTCAAAAAGCCTCCCTCCACCCCCCTAAAAAGACGATCATTAACTCCAGGGAAAACCAAGCTGTCAAGAAAGGAAAAATAATCAGAGTATATTACGTAGCTCAGCCAATCAAAAATGTGGGTGAGTGGGGTGGAAGCTAAATCCTCAGCTTATATAGTAAAAGTCAATAGTTAATGCCTGAAATAGGGAAACCAAAAAGCAGCAAATAAGCCAGTTATTTAGAAGTAGGGAAATAAATGCTCAAACATTTTTTGGAAGTGGCTGCTCCAGAGGAGTAGCAAACACCCAGGGAAGGACAGAGGATTGTGGGTGTGCGACAAGGCAACACAGTGGCCTCCCCTCCCCTCTGTGGGGCCAATCCTGGTTCCTAAACACCCGCTCTCCTGCCCTGACCTGCAAGTGTTCATTGTCCTGTGTACGCCCCCTCGCCAGGACCCCAGCCTCCTGGCAGCTCCTGCCTCCACCCCTGCTGGCTTCCAGGGAACACCTGGGCCCCTCCCCTCCCTTCCCCTAAGAGGGCCAGATGCAGGTACCCTGGGCAGATAGGAGGCCCTCAGCTTCCTCCTCCTCCGCTCCCTGGTTGGTGCCTCCTGAAGGTGGGGGTCTGCCCCAGCCGGAAGCCTACTGAACTTTTCTATCTTTCATTTAACAAATACTTTTCGAGTGTCTCCTCCGTCCCAGGCACTACGGACAAGACTACCAACAAGGCAGCCACAGCCTCTTTATTTGCACATTAAGCAAATAAAGCAATAAATACAAATTGTGAGGAGAGCCACGAAGGAAGAGACCAGGTCTGTGAGAGGGGAGCCCTGGTTTACTGACAGGGACACTGTGGGGCAGGCTGGGATGGTAACAGGGACCCGTGTGTCTGGGCTTGGAGGAGGGAGGAATGGGATATATGGGGGAGGGAGGCTCATGAACGTCCCTACCCCACCCTGGCTGTGTCCCTCTTCCCCTCCTTTGCTCCCCACCCCTGCAGGCAGCCAAGCCCTGGGCCGGGCCTGTCAGAGGATGGCAGGAAAGAAAAATTCACGACCCAGCCTTTTAATGGAAATCGATGCCCACTCGCCAAGGTGATCTACACCCTGGATTCATCCCCCATTCAGGGCAGAGGAGGCACTGCAGCCTTTCGGGGCAGCAGGGATGTGGCCGCAGGTCCCCCTGCCCGGGGTTTCTCTCAGCCCACTGCAGCTGTGTCACTGCAGGGCCTTCCACCCTGTCCCCTCCATAGAACCCTGCTGTCATCCCAGCATCCACAGCTCAGGACGCCTCAATGGCCCCCACTGCTGTCAGGGACAATTTATGGGCAACCCTTACCTGAGTCTCTGGCCTCCCTGCTCCAGACCCTGGCCACAGCCAGCACCAGGCCAGGCTCAGGGCCACAGAGCCACAGAAGAGGCTATCCATGACAGGGTGGGAAGCCCCCATCGGCTGCCTCAAGGCAGCAAAGGCCTCCAGCGGGGCTGTGCCAAGGCTGAGGCTTGGAGGAGCAGAAATTTGCCAGGAGCTCAAAGAGGAAGGAAACTCCACTCAGCCCATCCCCACCTCTGGCGACGCCACCTACCTTCTCTACCTACCCACATTCATTCTCTTCAAGGTGCCCTGCCAAGGTCCCCCACCAGCCTCCCCTGTGATTGGGCCCTTTCTTGCCTCCCCCTCGCAGACCCTGGGAAGTGCCCTGGGAGAGCTGATGGCTGATGGAGTGGCTGCGTCAGCCAGGGAGGAGCTATCAGGGTCTGGCTCTCCCTGTATCCAGCCATACCCCAGGTTGGGCTGGGCAGTGTGGAAGCCAACTGGAGCCAGTGGAGGCAGGGGGACTGCCATGGAGAGAGGCCGGGGGAAGAGCCAAGCACCTCAGCCCTCATCCACCCTGGGGGACAGGCCCCACCTGACAGTGCTGGATGGCCATTATCTGCTCACCTGGTGCCCCAACCCCACCCCACGGGCAGAGGTGTTCCCTGGAAGAGGAGCTGGGGAGGGAGGACCTAAAAGAGCAGCCATCAGCAAGCCCTCCTGGTGCCAGCACCTCACCAAGACCTGCCGTGCCCTATGTGTGCAGCACAAGACCTGATCTGCCCATTTTCAGGTGAAGAAACCGAGACTCAGAGCGGTTTAGTGACTTGTCCACAGAAACACTGCCATCAATGGCGGGCCAGGACCGGGGACCAAATATGCTGCTCTGGGCGCTCTTCCTCTCGGGGCCCACGTGAGATGTACACCCTCCCACCAGGACCCCAGCCTCCCGGCAGGCCCTGACCTCCACCCTTGCTTGCTTCCTGGGAACACCTGGGCCCTCCTGTCCTGCTTTAAATGTCCTTTTCCTGTCCCTGGGATAGAAAGACACATAACTTGGGGTCTGAGTCCCAGGAAGCAAACACTTTAGTGCCCCCAGCTGGAGCAGGGGACCCTGTGGTGTTCCCAGGTTTACCCCAGAGCGGCAGGCCCTGAAACCAATGCCTTCTCTCCAAGGAGAGACCCTACCAAGTGCGGGGTGCTGGCTGGGGCTCTCCTGACTGGATCGGGTTGAATCTTCACCACTGCCCAGAGGAGTGGGTCATTGCTGCCACTTAAGGACGTGGAAACGGAGGCTCTGAGATCTTAAGAAAGTCACCCACGCCTCACTCCAGGAAGAGCGGGGTTTAAATCCAAGCCCAGCTCCAGATCCAGGGACCCTTCAGGACACGATGCATCCTCCTCACTTCAGCAGGGGTCACAGGCCCTCCTAAGCCTTGGACTGGCCAGGGCCAGGGACACAGGAGGCGGGAGCTCCCAGCCTGGCCTGGCTGCCTGCCGTCCAGGGTGGAGAGAGCACCCAGATGCCCACCGCCTACCCTGCCTCCTGCCTAGGGCTGTCAGGGAAGTGGGCCCAGAAGCAGTGGGCTGATCCCCAACGTCAGGCCCCTGAGTAGTGACTGTGACGCTTCTTGAGGTTCAAATCACTCAGAAAGCTGAACTATGACACAGCACCTCTCCAGGCACCAGGACCTCAAAGTGAGGCAGGGTCAGAGACAGCAGGGGTCAGAGACAGGGTGACAGCATCACAGACCTGGGGAAGGAGAAGCCCTTCTTGAAGAAGAGTTGAAACCATAGCTCAGAAGCTTCCTCCCGACCTCCCTCTGAACCTCCAAAGGTATGGGATTCTAAAATATCATAATCCTGGGAATTTTATACCTGCAACCACTTTTGAGCACTGACTACGCATGCAATGCCACACAGCATCACATCCACACCTTTCCCGACTCCAGCAGGACGTGGCATTATTAACCCAGTTTCTCGATAAGGGAATGAGGCTCGCCCGAGGTCCCCAGTGGTGAGGGCCAGGGCTGGGCTCTGAGTCCGGTGCACTGCCGTGGAGCCGCTGGACACTAACGCCACAGTCTGAGTGCCCCCATGCTTCACACAGTCCCAGGTCGGGGTGAGAGTCTGCAATAGACTCCTCTGACCTAGAAAACCCAGGGTCTGAGAGCTACTGAATCCCCCGTCCTAGGATTCTCCACAGCAAGTTCTCAAAACAAGGGAAGGAAGCCCCCAACCGGTTCTAGCCTCTAAGACCCCCACCAAGTTCCACAGATAAGTCAGTGCTCATGGGGACACCAGAGGAGGAGCAGGCCCCTGGAAGCTGGGCTAGGAGGCTGGGGTGAGGCCCAGGAAGGAATGGAACTCCGTGAACCCCAGAAGCCGCCACCACCCCCTGCCTGCATGTTGACAGGGGCAGTCACTGGGGAAGGGGCCTGGGCTCAGCTCTGCATGCCTGTGTACGGGGGGCCTGCTCCCCATCCTGACTCTGTTCCTGACAGGCCCCGAGGACACCTGCTCTCAATGGCCCTGAGCGTCTCCTCGTTCAGAGGTTGGACCCTGCCCCTCCAGCCCAGCTTCCAGGCCTGGTAGACTTATTGGAGGCCCACTCTCCAATCTAGAGGCTGTAGGGAAGATGGGACGCCCACCTCCACTGTGCATCCTGCCTCCAGGCCCGCAGCAAATGCCATTCAAGCAGCACTCTTCATAGGAAAGACGAACCTTGGGCCTCTGCCCAGCTCAGTGCAGCCACAGGTGCAGGGCCAGGGCTGGTAGACTCTACCTGGCTTATCTAACCTGAGCTCCCTCTCCCTGTTCCTGAGGGTGACTGGGGTGGATGGTCCTCCACCAGGGTCAGGCAGTGAGATGAATGCTAAGAGTATGGAGTTTGGTGTCAGGCAGCCTGGGTTCCAACCTCACCCACCAACCCTAAAATTCCAGGGCAATTTGGGGCAAGCCTTTTAACTTCCCCTAACGTCGGTTTCCTCATCTGTAGGTGGAGGGCATGAGCACTGGCCTCCAGCATCCCCGAATGTGAGGAGCGCAGCGTGTGAGCGGCAGATACCGTGGCTCTGAGGGTGGGAATTCTGGCCGCACCCTGAGCGATCGGCCTCCCCAGGCCCTGCCAACCCGACACGTCAGCTTCCACTGTCAACGCCCCAAATCCACAGACTCGGATGGAGGCTGGGGTGGGGGTCTATAGTTTAACATAAAGTGGAATTTGCCTCTCATTAAAATGAAGTTTGTCACCTCTATCATAAATTGTCCCTCTCAGCTGCAGAAAAAGGTCCATTAACACATTTTTTTCCTTCTCCAAATGAGGCGAGAGTAGATAAGTTTGAAAATCCCCGTGGACAGTAATAAAACCAGAAAAGCCCTCTTTCCCCCACCTCCAGCTGCCTGCCCCCAGCAGCCAAAAACATCATCGTAATTATCTGTCTGGGAGCAGGCTCCGGGGGAGCGCCTTAGCATGGTTCGTTAAGGCGCTAATTAGCAGGAACCAACTTTGGCTCTGGGGACTGGGGGGCCGGGGGAGTGGGCTTCAGTCTCTCCCTCCCCTCCCACCATCCCTCAACCTACTACCCGCTCAGCCTCACTTGGTCTATGGGCATTTGCTCTTCAGTGACGCCTGGTTGAGAGCAAACGTGGGTGTCCCCCACGGCAACAGAGAATAGGCTCATGAAGGGAGGGGAAGGTGACTGTGGAAAGGCCAGAGAAGAGGCTGCCAAACGGAGGCCCCAGAGCCCAGGTCCCTGCCATAGCCCTATCCTGTAAGGCCTCAGTCTCCACATCTGAGCAATGGGGGGCTGGACCACATTGACTGCTGAAGACCCAGGGGACCCCTGGGAGGCTTTGGCATGTTGCAGCAGGCTGTGGGGGAAGGGGTTGCCAGGACGCTGAGCTCTTTCAATTCCAGCATTATAACAATGTGACCAGCATTTAATGAACACCACTGTGTGCCAGGCTTAAGTGAAATGACTCACTTGATCTTGACACCAACAGCCCCTGATGCTGGCAGAATCCCGACTTTACAGATGAGGAGGCTGGTCGCAGGTGACAGCTAGTAGGTGAGATTTGAACCAATGAAGGCCAAACCGTGCCTGGCCCCCTGTACCCCTCGACCTTCCTGGAAGCCCTTCCCTCCCAGCCCTGGAGTCCAGCCCCAGCCCCCTCTCCACACAGGAAAGCAGGGGTGACTCTCGCCCGCACCCCTCTTGGTACAAGCAGCCCTGGAGCCAGAAGCTACCCAAGGCCGCCTGACACTGACACACAGGCTCAAAGGCACTTGCCTGGGTTCACACGGCCTGGGCAGTGAAGATTTTAAGCATATGACGTCTCTCTGACTTCACAGCCCTGGAAACTCACTCTGGGGCCAGCCAGCCCCCAAAGGCCCTGCCCAGGGTAAAGCTTCTCCTCCAAAGCCCTCAGCCTGGGGACCTTCCCAAGGAGCAGCAGCCTTCTCTGTCTGTCCCACCTACTCAGGGGGCTCTGGCCCCCCCACTCCTGCCCTTAAGTCCTGAGAACACCCCTCAGGCTCCTGCCGGTCCTCACAAACAGCATCCCTCCCCAGCCCCACACCTCCATGGCTCCAAAGGGGACGCTGGCTCAGGGGCTCCTGGAGGGGAGCAGTAGTTGCAAGTCCCCACGTGGGGAGCCCCTACCCACCCACTGCCTTCCTTGGCTGCATAGCCTCTGAGGATGGAGGCTCTGGGGACACCGTGGGCCTCCACAGGGAGAATGGGCAAGCCAGTCTGGAGAGCCCCGCACCTCTCCCAGGTGCCTGGGGAAGGCCTAGAGGGCGGTGAGTGTGCAGGGAGGAAGTTTTCTCAGCTCTGCAGGTGAGCAGGGGAATGGGGATGTTCACTCACATGAAACACCTGGCACTGGTCTCGTCCAACTGCCAAATGCCCACTTGGTCCCCAGCCAGACACCGCCAACAGCCCTCAGCCCTCCGCCCACTTCTCCCAGGGCCCATCTCCCCTCAAGCACCTTCCGATCAGATTCCAACTCAGAATCAAGAAGCAGCCCCCACCATTCCACTCCCAGCCCCCAGGCACCACAGGCAGCGGGGCATCCTACAGGAGCCCTCTCCAACCCGCCGGGAACCCTACGGGAATTCGCGGGCTGCCCTGTGGGATCAAGCAAGGCTGCCCACACTCAGTGCACACACACCCTCACACACACAATCCCGGGTGCCTGACCCCAATCTGGGCATAAGCCCAGCGGCCCAACCCACCCACCACAAAGAGCCCATCAGCCCGCCCAGTGTGGGCCAGGGTGATGATGCCAGTAATGAGAGCAGCAGGCTGACAGGGTTGACCATGCAGCAGAGGGAGATGAAACCTGACCCCATACCGGGTCCCGACCCTGGTCAAGAGGTCATCAGTGGGTGCACCTGGATTTCTGTCCACCTACAGAGAAGAGTGCCCCTGAGGAGCGGGACTCGGCACACAGCCTTGGTGCCCAGTGTTCCTTCTCCGAAGCCCCCAACCTTCGCAGCCACAGCGCTCCTGCATCCTGCCCCGCAGAGGCCAAGGGCTCCAGCTGAAGTCACACAGCAAGTCAGAGCCTGGCTGGGACTCGAATCCACGCCTCCTATGGCCTGCGACTGGGGTTCAGATGAGATGCACATTGTGAGGGTGGCAGAGCCACAGGCCTGATGCTCAGACATGGGTCATCCTACTGCAGGGAACTGAGCACGGCAGCACCTCAGGCCTAGAGGGACAGGCCTCCGCCCCGCCCCTCTCTCCACCAAGAACCCCCTCTCCAGTCTCCCTGGCCGTGACCTTGAGACCCCACTTGACGACGGCAAGCTCACCTCCACCCAAGGCAGCCCATCCATCTGTAGCTCTAATCGAGACCCCTCCCTGGACCTGGCGCTGCCCTGCAGCAGTGGGTGCTCATTGCAGGCCCAAGTTTTGGGCAAGGGTTCCAGGCCCTCGACAGTCCTAGACAGCAAGTACAGCCCTTGAGCCCGCCATTCCCCAGTTTGCAGGTCCCAGTGCCTCCTGCCTGCCACCTCCTGGTAGTGTCCCTGTGGGCCTAGGTGGGCCCAGATGGAGCATCAGCTGGTTGGGTGGCGGAAAGCCAGCCCTGCCCTCTCTCTGAAATGAGACAACTTAGGGAAAGGCTTGGCCCCAGCAGCTCTGGTAGGGTACGCCCACCACACCCAGCTCTTGACAGGGTCGTGCACAGCAGGCAGGACTGAGCCATGCCCTGCTCGTGTTGCACACGTTGCTCCCTGTCATACAGCGTCCCATGCTGAGCAGGCTCTCCAGCCCTTCTCCCTCCGTCTGCCCCTCTTTAGACCCAGTCCAACACTGTGGGGCGGGTCCCCTTGCCTGTGGCTAAAGAGTTTCCTAACTGAAAATATCTCCCAGCCAGCTTGGCCTGTGTCTGAGGTTGGCCCTGGGCCATAAGCCAGAGGCTGGAGGGTCTCCCCAAACCCAGCATGGCAGCGGGCGCCCCACTGCGCCCCGCAAGCCCAGTTCCAGGCCTTCATCCCTCCGTCAGCATCCCCCCTACACCCTCATTAGCACAACGTGATGCCTCTGAGCCCCAGGCCTGGTGAGTTACAGCCCATCCATCCCTCCCGATGTCCTCATCGCCGCCTCCATGGACCCATATTATGGCATGCACATCTGTCAGCCTGTGGCCGCCACCACCATGGCTGTTTCCAGGGAAACAGTCTCCACTTATGACATTATCCTAAAGTCTAGCCCCTCCCTCCCCCTCCCAGCTCTCCTCCCCCCCGGCCTCCCTCTATGGGGACAGAGATTTGGGCTGTAAATATTACCACGTCTGCCCTGCAGATTCTAATGGGGCCTGAATGCATCGCTGTTCCCGAGGTCACCGCAACCATGAATGCACAGCCACAGCTGTTTGGGCACATTAAGGCATCATCACTCTGACTGCCCTGGCCACCCTCCCTGCCGTGCCCAGAGCCCTCCCAGCACCCCTTCCATCATGAATTCCCTCCTGCCCTGAAAACCTTAAGACAGAATCTGCTGACGGTGGAGGTGGTCTGGAGGGCAGGTCACTTGCCCCAGAGCTTTAGGAGGAAGGAAGGAAGGGAGCTGACTCTGGCTGCGCCCTCAGCTTTGGGGCCCCAATATGGCAGGCCCTTTGCCTATCATCCATCATGTCCTCTGTGGCTGTGCAGGCAGCTGGTGTTATGCAGAAGAAAACGAGCCTCTGTCCAAGGTCCCACACCTGGCTTGAGGCGATCTAGGAGTGAACCCAGATCCTTGGACGGAAAAGCTCCTTCTACCACAGCCTCGCCCCTCAAGGCCTGAGGGTTAAGAGCTGACACATTCTAAGTGTTGTACATATTTTAACTAATGTAAGCCTCACTAGACCCCATGAGGTCAGCACTGCTAATACACTCATTTTACAGACACAACACTGAGGCATAGCCAAGGCCACCCAGCTTCTAGTGGAGAAGCAGGATTCAAAGCCAGGCAGGCTGGCCCCAGAGCGTGGCTCTAAAGATTCTGCTTAGAGCCACTACCAGCCTGGCCAGGTGAAGCGTTCCCACCATCTAGCAAATCTCAGTCCCTTCCCAGGCCCATCCTGCAGAGACGGCCCTCATTTCTGATGCAGCACAATGGGAGGAGGCCCAGGAGCTGGGCCTGCCACATCAAAGGTGCTCACCCCAGCCTTCCCCCAGCCCCAGCCTCAATTACGGGGGACAGGGAGGATCAAATATTTACAGTGCGGTCAACCAGCCAGTGGTATGTGGTGGTATTATTGATTACTGTCGTTGTTATCATGGTGAGGGTCTGAACCCATCATTGTAGGCCTTCTGACTTCACAAGCCACAGGACGGACGCACACACTCACCCCTCCCATACACGTACACACACACACCTCCCACTCATATACACACACCACACACAAATACATACACAAATATACACGCCACACACATATGTATACACACACATACACAAATACACACCACATGCACAGACACATATACACACACAAATACACCACACACACATAGACACATGCAGACACATAGCCTCAAAACACAGTGTGAGTGTGCACCACTCACTCTCCCTCCAGGCTTGTCACTGTATTAGTGTCCAAGTGTTGCTGTCACAAATCACCACACACTTGGTGGCTTAAAAACAAAAATTATTTTTTTATTTTATTTATTTATGTATTTTTTAGAGACGGAGTCTCGCTCCGTTGACCAGGCTGGAGTGCAGTGGCATAATCTTGGCTCACTGCAACCTCCGCCTCCTGGGTTCAAGCAATTCTCCTGCCTCAGCCTCCTGTAGCTGGGACTACAGGTGCAGGCTGCCACGTCCAGCTAATTTCTTTTGTATTTTAGTAGAGATGGGGTTTCACTGTGTTGCCCAGGCTAGTCTTGAGCTCCTGAGCTCAGGCCATCTGCCCGCCTTGGCCTCCCAAAGTGCAAGATTACAGGTGTGAGCCACTGTGCCCGGCCAAGAAAACATTTTATAAACAGAAATTTATTCTCAACCAGGCTCAATGGCTCATGCCTGTAATCTTAGCACTTTGGGAGCCCGAGGCAGGAGGACTGCTCAAAGTCAGGAGTTTGAGACCAGCCTGGGAAACTTAGACCCCAGCGCTCCAAAAAATAAAACAAATTAGCCAGGTATGGCGGCACACACCTGTGGTCCCAGCTACTCAGGAAGCTGAGGTGAGAGGATCACCTGAGCCAGGGAGGTTGAAGTTGCTGTGAGCCATGATTGTGCCACTGCACTCCCTGCCTGGGCAGCAGAGCAAGACCTTGTCTCAAAAGAAAAGAGGAAGGAAGAAAGAGAGGGAGGGAGAGAGGGAGAGAGGGAGAGAGGGAGGAGGGAGGGAGGGAGGGAGGGAGAAAGGGAGAGAGGGAGGGAGGGAGGGAGGGAAGGGAGGGGAGGAAAGAAGGAAAGAAATTTATTCTTTCACAGTTCAAGAGGCTAGAAGTCCAAAATCTGTTTCACTAGGACTAAACCAAGGTGTTGGCGGGAGGCAGGGAGGGAACTCGCTCCCGCCATAGACTCCAGGGGCGCATCCGCTCCTGGCCTCTTCCAGTTTCTGGTGACCACGGGCATCTCCTGGCTTGTGGCCGCATGACTCCAATCTGCCTCTGTGGTCACATGGCCTTCTCCTCCTCTGCAGTCAAATCTCCCCCTGCCTCCCTCTTAAATGGACACATGATTGTATCCAGGGCCCACCCAAACAATCCAGAATCATCTCCCCAGCTCAAGATACTTAACCGTCACATCTGCAAAGACTTTTTTCATGTAAGGTAGCTTTCCCCAGTTCCAGGGATGCGGGCCTGGATGTCATCGAAAGCCACTGTTTTGCCCAACACAGTCAGCAGCTCAGCACTGCATCCCAGACAACAACAGGCACATCAAACTTCATGTGACCACAGCTGAGTGCCTCATTTCGCCCCAGCTGATCCTGCCGACCGACCTCCCCTCTCAGATCAGATGGGTACCCCCATCTTTTCAGCTGCCCAAGCCAAAACCTGTGGGGCCAATTCCTTCTCTCATCCTGCAGCAGATCCGCCATCAGCAAAGCCTTTTCGTTTAACTTTCAAAATCTGTCCAGAATCAACCACTTCTTACTACTCCATGGCTGCCACCACAGGCCAAGCCGCCATCACCCTCTGGGATTATTGCAACAGCCTCCCCACAGGGCTCCCGACTTCTGTCCTGCCTCCCACAGGGTCCTCAGCACAGCAGCCAGAGGGACTCTTAAAACCCAAGGCAGGGCACATCACTTCTCTGCTAAAACGCCGCGGTGACTCGGGGGGTCCTGAGTCTCACTGAGAGCAAAAGCCAAAGCCCTGAGGGCAATCTGCAACTCCTGGGCCCATCTGCTCCTTGACGACAATTCCTCCCCTCTCTCACCATTTGCCTCACCACCTTCTCCACCCGTTCTGGCCTCCTCCTCCTCCTCTTCTCCCCTGGCTGCTCCTCACACAGGCCAGGCCCACGCCCACCTGGATGCCCATTTCCTCTGCTGTGAACACTCTCCCCAGGCTTCCATGTCACTCCCTGTTCTCAACGCCCCACTTTACCTAAAAGTCTCCTTCTCAGGGAGGCACCCTCACTCCTGGCATCTCCTTTCCCCGCTTCTCCTTGTTTTTTTTTCTCCTTGACATGATCACTATCTAACACAGTGCATATTTTGCCAGCTTATCTCATTTCATATCCGTCTCCCTGCTACAGCTGTCCCCAACCTTTTTGGCACCAGGGACAAGTTTCATGGAAGACAGTTTTTCCACAGACCAGGGTTGGGGGATGGTTTTCGAATGATTCAAGCACATTACATTTATTGTATACTTTATTTCTATTATTATTACATTGTCATATATAATGAAATAATTATACAACTCAGCATAATGTAGACTCAGTGGGAGCCCTGAGCTTGTTTTCCTGAAACTAGATGGTCCCATTCGGGGTTGGTGGGAAACAGTGACAGATCATCAGGCATTAGATTCTCGTAAGGAGAGCGCAACCTAGATCCCTTGCTCCTATGAAAATCTAATGCCTCCACTGATGGGAAGGGGGCGGAGCTCAGGCCGTAATGCATCAATGGGGTGTGGCTGTAAGAACAGATGAGGCTTCATCTGCTCACCACTGCTCGGCTCCTGCTGTGTGGCCCCATTCCGAACAGGGCCAGTGCCCAGGGGTTGGGGACCCCTGCCCTACTAGAAAGCAAGCTCTGTGACAACAGCCTCCCAGATCCTAAAACAGTGCCTGGACTAGTAAGTGCTCAATAACTATTCACCATCCATTCACCCTGTGGGCTAGCATGGAGCCAGCCACTAGGGGGTACTGGGACCCACTGGTGAGCCCTGAAAAGGACCATCCAAGGTATTACACACAGTGACAGGGAAGCCCAGAGTGCCACAGGAGCTCAGAGGAGGGAGAAATCAACTCAGCCCAGGGGGCTGGGGACCGCCATGCTGAGGAGGGCTTTATAGGATAAGCAGGAGTTGACTGGCTGGGAGAGACAGCTTTGCAGCTGGCAGGTGGAACAGCAGGTATGAACACCAGGAACACAATAGTAGGATGTGTTCTCAACACAGGGGAGGGTACAAGAAGTAAGGCCGGTGGGCTGGGCTGGAAGTATTTGAGGGCCTTAGAGAGCGGGCCAGGGGGTTGAGCTTCTCCCCGTGGACAATGGTGGGCCACTGAAAGTACGAACATGGCAGGCACGCGGGTCTGGAGGCTCCCCCATCAGATGGCCAACACGCAGCCAACATGCAGAGCGGTTGGGGTTTGGGGCCCACCTATCATGCACCAAGGTAAGGGGTTGGAAACGCCCCGATGTGCAGCCTCATCTGGGAGGCAGCTCAAGCTACAGTTGTCACTGCGGAGCATGTAGTGTGCCCAGGCCTGTGCTGGCGGGAGACCTCGGGGAATATTAAACCAAACAGTTTGCAACACAATGCCAGCCTGTGCGGTTCCAATACAGCCAGGGGACAGGAGGGCAGGGATGGCACTATGGGCTAAACTCTGTCCTGGCAAATTTATATGTCCAGGTCCTAATCCCCAATGAGACTCTGTAAGAAAGTCATTAAGGTTAAATGAGGTCATAAGAGTGGAGCCCCTATCTGATAAGATTAGCGTCCTTGTAAGAAGAGGCGTCACACAACATTTGCTCTCTTTCCCCCACCCCCACCATGTGAGGACACAGCAAGAAGGTGGCCGTAGGCAAACCAGGAATAGAGCCCGCCCTCTGTCCCTGACCATGCCGGGACCGTGATCTCAGACTTCCACCCTCCAGAACTGTGGGAAAACACGCTTCTGTGATTCAAGTCCCCGAGTCTGTGGTATGCCGTTGTTGCAGCCCAAGTGAACTAAGATAGATAAAGAAGTCAAGGCGAGCTTCCTGGAGGAGATGAGGTTTTGGGCTGTCGTAGCAGAGGAGACAGGCCAGGGCCGACTGTACCTTGGACACTGCAGTCCTGGCCGAGGCCCATCCTTCAGCTAGCCCACAAACCCTCAGTGATTTCCTTGGGATTGAATTTCTCTGCTGAGAAGCACAGAGGCAGTCCCCGGATGGATGGAACTTTGCAACTTGCATAAAGTCCAGCCCTCAAGGCATGGGTAGGGGGCTGGGATTTGTGGCTCCTGAGCACCGGATTCCAGTTTTCCCCTTCTGCCTCCAGCAAAGGTAGCTCAGTCAGGCCACAGCCAGCCAGGAATCCATGTGCAAACGCCTCCCTCCCACCCAGCTCCCACGCCTAAGGGGGCTGCTTGGAAGCAGGGATCTGAGCTGGGCTCTGAATGGCGGCAGTGATCAAGAATGCAGTGAGAAGCTCTATAAATAAATATACATTTTCATAAGACATGTTTAATTAAAGTGGATTAAAATTAATTTGCTTTAAGAAAATTAGAAGTACCCTAGAGGATTTCAGAAGCAGGCCAAGAGTCCCTGAATCTAAAGGCTCCTTAGAAGGCCTGGGGGTGGGAGGCCCCCCGGTCCCTGCACGTGGTGCCTCGGAAGGAGGCAGCTCACATCTACATTGCACTCCGAGCTCCGTACACCACCAGGCGTGTTCACATGGAGATGGCAGGCGTGATCAGCCCTGTGTTTGCCAGGTGGAAACTGAAGCCCAGAGGGGGTAGTGACTTGCCCAAGGTCACACGGTGGTCTGTGGCAGGCCCCATGGGGAGCCGCCCGCGTTTTCTGACAGTCCCGGACATTCCACTCACGCTCCACACACCGAAAGCCTCTCATCCTCAGGCCCCCAGCTGGAGCTGCCGCCTCCTGGGTTCCTCCCATCTGCAAAATGGTAGCCCTGGAGCTGTGACAATCTGGCTCCTCGGAGGCCCCGCACGCACGGGAAGGCGGAGGGAAGCAGCCTGGGGGTTGGGGACAGGAGCCAGAAAGGGAAAGGACCCGAAATCAACAAGCCTTCCAGAATTTTAAGCAGTTTTTGGAGGAAAATGAGGAGCAGGTTCAGCTGTAGCAATTTGCTCCAGGGGAAAATTATGTTCCCGTGCTCTATTATACAGAACAGAAGGAACATTTGGTGGGTTGAATACTTGTTAATTTATTTCTCTGTTTGTTAATGGGCTCCACACAACGCTCAAGTGTGCGCACGCGTACACACACACACACACATGCAAACACACGTGCCTGTACACACACGTGCATCAGCGGGCGTCGGCTCCAGGCTCCCACTCCCCGAGTTCTCCTGCCACCTTCCTATGGAGCACCATTCAGGGTCTTGCTTTCTCCCCTCAGCGCCAGGGGTCTGAAAGAAGGCCACGTGCAGTCTAAGGACGGAGGTGAGCCCCTCAGTGTCCTCACCTGAAAAATGAGCTGGCAATGAGATGACCCACATATTAGGGCAAAGCCTTTGACCCTGGACCGGAAGTGAGAAGGTCCCGATGCTGTCCGAAGGCCCAATGCTCCACCTGCGTGGCTCGCTGGCTCCTCAAACCCACAAGTCCAAACCAGAATTTCCCATCTCAGAAAACGCGGCCCCTCCAGCCAAATGGACCCCGCCCCTCCAGCCAAATGGACCCGCCCCACCAGGACTCTGAGCCTTCCCACCCAGTGGCCACTCTCCAACCCCTCCCCCAGCCACCCACTCCCCTTCATCTGCACCGCCACCCCGTGGCCCCGACCCCACCTCTCTCCTGGCTCCCTGCACCCACCTCCCCTCGAGGCTCCCTGCTCTCCCTGCCGCAGCCTCTAATCCATTCTCTCCACCCAGAGGCCAGCCAGAACGGAATTTGGGGAGCCGCAGATCAGGCCCTGTCACTCACCAGCTAAACCCACTCCAGAGCCTCGCCCTGCCCCTCAGCACTCCGTTTCCCACCCCTGTCCCTGTGTCTCCCTCACTCCACAGTCTTCATACACAGCCAGCTGCCTCCCACCTCCCAACCTTCGCCTTGACATTCAGTCCTTTCAGCCTCAAGCTCACATCTAAAGAGAGGCCTGCCTGGACGCGCCCCCCACCAGCCGCTCACCCCGCCCTAGCCCCTCCCTATTCCACAGCCCTGTCATTTCCCTCTTGAACTCAGCACAGTCCGAGGTTACCCAAATTACTTGTGGTTGACCATGCTGTCACTCCCTCAAGATGGAAAGCTACCCAAGGGGAGGAACAGTGTGCATAACAGTCTAGCTGCTGGGGATACAGTGCTTCGTAGGTGTTTCATCAACACTTGATGAGCGGGTGAATGGAGTGGATGAAAGGGCAGGTCAGCTCCAAGCCAGAGGGGAAAGGTGAGAAGGATCAGGGTCCCTGCACCCAAAGTCTCCTGCCCCTACCTTGGTGGGGCGTCACCTCTTCCGCTGAGGAAAGGGAGCAGGTGGGGCCGAGGTTCATGGAGCAGCATCTATAATCAGGGTTCTTTTCTCTAAACAACTTCATGAAGCAGTTACGAGGAAGCAGAGAGAACCAGGCTTCACCTCTCTGAGCCTCGGTTTCTTCAATGGTTTAATGGGGATAATCCCAGGTCCCAGCTTCTAGGACTGCTGTGTGGATGGATGAGACTGTATCTCAACAATGCGAGGTGCTGCTGCTGCTGCTGCTGCTAAAATGAATCCCATCTCTTACAGAGGAAGACGCTGGAAAGACTGCGGGAGTTGCCTAGAGTCCCAGAATCAGAAAGCAGGGAAGCCAGACCCAGATCCAGGCTTGCCTGACTCAGGAGCCAGCGCTTTTTTCTCTCTGTGCTGGACCCACTCCAGCCGGGAGTGGGAGGTGGGACACAGGAAGCCTTTCTCCGTTTGCACCTCAGTGGTGTTCATTTATGTTCCTGAGCGCAGACTGACTTTGCCTCGCCTTTCCCCCAGGTTTGGCACAGAGATACTAGGGAGCTGGGAGGGCTGGCCAGGGAGGATGGTGGTGCCCCCACCCCTCTCATGCCCGGGGCAAGGGAGCTGGGGAGGAGGCAACTGCCCAAGCCCGGGATAGGTAAACTGAGACATGCTGAGAGCCAGTCTGTCAGCAGCCTCCTTTGGGTGGTCTGAGGTGGGGAGACTGGCAGGCTTGGGTCTTCGGGAGGTCCCAACAGGAAGAGTTGGTTCGCAGAGCAGAGGAAGAGGAATTGGCATCGAGCCAGCATGTTCCCCACCCTGGCCAAAGGCAGAGAGCCAGCAGGAGACAAAGGGACTCAGAAAGCCCTGGGACTCTAAGGGCAGGGCCCACTCAGTCCCACTCAGGCCGGCTTGTGCGGTGGGAAGGTTGTCAGTGAAGGTCCAGAGGCTTAGAGGTAAAGCTGCCCTAGCAGAGTCGCTGCCCCGCGCCTGACTGATGAGGGATCGCGCTGCAGGCGGTCAAGGTAGCTTCCCCTTGCAGCCAGTACACATTAAGAATTATTCCTCTTGTGAGCAAACAATTTGTTACAATATCCACTGCGCACTTTTCCCGGCTGGGCGCCCTCCCATACATCCTGAATTAATCCCCGAAGTCACTCCATTCATTTAGGACATGCCTGAGTGTGCCTCTCCTTTTATTAGGGAAATTTTTCATTGTTTTGAGGAGCTCATAGGTTTTAATTTGGGGCTGAGATTTTAAAGCCTCTCTCAGTGGCTGAGAGGCATGAGTAGTCTCACATCTGGGTAGACCCCTGGGTTCCCAGACCTGGTTAGGCTTGGCTGGGGCCACCAGACAGACCCCAGGGAGAAGGGATCATGGCAAATGCCCTCCAGGGAGCCAGGGACTGCAGACCCCAGAGCTGTGTGGCATTGGGTCACACCCTCGACACCTCTCTGAGCCTCCCTAAGAGAGGCAAAGCCGCAGAAGACCACGTACTTGGGTACAGCTCTTCCAAGCCCACCCAGGGAAGTCTGGGGGTCATCAAAACCACAGCCCTGGGGACTAGCATGGGGCTGCTGACAAAGGATGATGTGTGGAGTTCCAATTTGAAGCACGCCCAGGGCAGGCCAGTCATTCCCCTCTCCCAGCCAAGTTTCCAGCTCTTTAGAATGAGTCTAAGAGCCGGCGCCCTCTCCAGGCTGTCATGAAAATTACAAAAGCCCAGGTCAGGCGTGAGTCTGGCTCAGGGCCTGGCACACAGTGGGTGCTCCACAAGGGCGAGCCTCCCGGCCCTCTCAGCCCGCTGCAGACCCCTCCCACCTCTCCCTCTCTTGGGCCTCAAGCAGCCAGAGCCCCTGGTTCCTACATTTTGGCCAAAGGCAGTCCTCAGGCTGATCTCCACAGGTGGGGTCCCGCCATGGGCAGTAGCTACCATCCTCTTCCCAAGCCTTACACAGGCCCCTGCACTTCCCATCCGAGGCCCTGGAGTGTGGGGAGTCCTGTCCACGGACCCTACGCTAAATCCCGTCCCTCCCTGCGGCCCCCGGGTAGGGCTGTATGCAGGTCCCCGGCTGCATGTCTGCTGTCCCCTTGATCTTAGGAGACAGTGGGCGCACCCCCAAGTCCTGGTCCTCCACCCTCACCAGGGCTCCAGGGCTGGGACCTCTCTGGGCTCTGACCCCCACCCCCAGCAGCTCTCCGACAGTTCATACCCTGTCCCGGGCCTGCTCCTCCTGCCTGGTCTTTGTTCACACTATTCCAACCATGTATGTTCTCTGTCACTCTCTCCCACACCCAGCTTCCCCAAATCCTCCCAAGTTCTAAGGACCAGACGCCTCCAGGAAGCCCTCCCTGACTTCCCCAGCTTTTATCTCCTCTGTTTCCTGACGCTTACAGCATTTCTCCTTGATTCCCTCTAACTTCACATTGCTATCCAGAGGCAAGGACCATGTCACCTACTCATGATGTGGCAGCCAAGCCCAGGCAAATCCCACTGTGTACTTAGAGAGGACCGGCTCATTCAATGGTGCGGAGGAAGGGCACAGAGGACTCCCGCTGAGGGAGTACAACACCTCCGTGAGGTAGGTATCATTATGTCCATTGTGCATATGGGAAACTGAGGCTAAGATAAAGTAATCACTCGCCCAAGAAGCGGCAAGGCGGGGACAGGAACCAGCACCACTGAACAGCGCCGTTAAGACACAGCTCACAAATCCAGGCTCCACATGCAAGGCCCGCCAGCCCTGGGCCCGGCAGGTTCACATGCACCATCCCAGCTGCTCCTCGCCACCCCTCAAGGAGGTGACCTGTGCCCCTCGGGAGGAAAAGGAGGTCCAGAGGCTGAGTCACTTGCTCAAGCCACCCAGTAATTGTCAGGGCTGCGACCTGAACCCAAATTCTTTCAGCTCCCACTTGCTCAGGGCAGCCCATCAGGACACCTCACCTCACCCCACCCACTCTCCCTGCCCTGGTGGCCAGGACTGCGGGATGGCCTGGGCTGCCCACCGAGGGGAGGGGCCTGGCCAATGTCTCCTCCAGTTCCTCTTTGCTTAGTGACCTGGAAGGCCCTGGAGGACACAGGATGACAAGTCCTTTCAGCAAGAACCCCTCTCTGCATAAAGGGTCACCTCACTTGTCAGAGCCTCTGCTCCCTCCTCTGTAAGGAGGGCGGTGGTAGCTGCCTCTCAGGTGCTGTGAAGATGGGAAGTGCCCAGCCAGGCCTGGCGCCTTCAGGGCACTCTGCGCACACTGGTCAGCCCTGCAGGACCTGAGGCTGAGCCTCTCACAGGACACCCACAGACACTCAGCTCCAAGTCGGACGGACGCAAGAGTCTCCCAGGAAGTCAGCTGGGTTGCACTGGGTGGAGATGCCCGGCTGAAAGCCAGGCAGACACACCCTGTATCTACAAACAGCAACAAAACCACCTCTGTGTGAACTGGGGCAGCGTAGCAGGTAGAGGACGCTGCGCCCATCCAGAGCGCACGGTCAGGGCCGCGTCCACTGCTGCACACCATCCTTTGCAAATCCGAATTTGCCTCTCCCACCTGCTCCCTCCTTACTCCGGCCTGAGGGGAAGAGCCAGAGGAGCCTGGCAGGGTGCTCCCAGGGTAGCTGAGTGTCAGGAAGTGGTCAGGCCCGGATAAAACTGAGAGCCAAGCAGGACAAGAAACAGGTTCAGGTAGCCTCAGGGAAGTGTGTGCAGGCTAAGCACAGGGCACGGGCCGGAAGGACACAGGGGTCCCGGTGGAGGGCTCCCACGCACGCCTGCGGCTCAGGCTGGGGGTTGTAGGGGGCTTCTGGGCTGTGCCGGGTGGGGGTGGGAACAGTTCCCTCCTCTTGCTCCTCCCCATGCCAACCTCCCCGCCAACCGTTGAGCAGAAAAGCCTTCCACTCTGTGGCCGCCCCATCCCACCTAAGGCTGGGGTGGCCAGCTTCAGTATCCCCACCTCCCTGCCGGCAGCTTAGGCTCCACTCCAACCCCAGCTCAGCCTTTTTATTATTCAGAAGAGCCTCTTGATTGAAAAGGCCTCTAAGGCATCTCACAAATAAGAATCCTTTAATTGGGAAGTTGTTAACTTCTCTAAGAGGAATTTTAATTTTGCTTCCTCACCATCTCCTCTCCCCAGAACCTGCAGACTAAATGCAAAGGGTAACAAAGCCAAACACCAGGCACCACCTGCCAACCTCCCTGAATGTGGAGCTGCCCAGGGGCAGAGACAGGAGAGGCAGCCCCACAGCACCACACAGACCCCCAGAGCCACAGAGACCGGGGAGCCCCCCGCCTATGAGGAAGCTCCTACCTCTCCCCATGGACGTGCCTGCTCCATACCCCTCCTTGCCACCCCAATCCACAGCAGGACGCTTGGAGCGGAGGGTAGCAAGTGGCTCGAAGACTGAGGCAATGCCAGCCCGGACCTGCCCTGCCTGAGCCACCATGTCTGATGGGTTCCCAGAGCCTAAATTCAATAATTCAATTATTGTGCTCCATAATCCCCTCTGTGACCTTCTATCATGCTCCCCTGGACTGGCCATTCATATTTATTAAGCATTTACTATGTGCCACACGGGGCTCCAAGCCCTTTACATGCCTCAGCCTACTTTATTCACACAAGGTAGACAATCATTATTCCCAGTCAACTGATGAAGAGACTGAGACCCAGAGACCCTTGGGAAATTGTCTAAATTCACACCACTAATGAGTGGCAAAGCTGCCACTGAGTCCCGGGCAGTCTGCATCCAGAGTGGTCATAACTTCAACTACCACTGACACCAGCCTGCCCCACCCATGGCCTCTGTGCTCCTTGAGGGGCAGGACCAGGACCTTCTCTGTGTCCCTGGGGACGGCACAAGGCCTAGCAGGCAGATGAGCTTCATAACTGTTTGCAAATTGATACACAAAAAGAGAACAAAAACAAAGCACCTTCTTATTCATTCTCTCCTGTGAGCCTAACCATAAGCCTGTAACAAAAACAGGCAGGTAGACTAGCCCCCAGTTCAGTCCGGTAGACTGAGGCCCAGAAGTAAAAGCCACTACCCAAGGACACCCTGCTAAGAGGCAGCAGAGCTCAGGGAGTTCTTCCTTCTAACCCAGCGATGTGCACCTGCCTTTCACAAAGGATGCGTACGGGGATTGGGTCATTCCCAGTATATACCACGTACCATGTTCCTGGGCCCCGATTAACATCCCAGGCTGAAGCCAGTCTCAGGGAAGCCCTGGTCCTAGCCGTGACGTAGGAATCTCCTCTCCACGGTCCTGACAGCTTGGGGCAGCCTCGATATTCCTCCTGTGCACCTCATGGCATGAGATGCTCGCCACTGCCAAGGCTGCCAGGGGACAGGTCACTGCTGTGAAAATCACAGCTCTAGCTGCCTGCTGTTACGGATTGAATTGTGTGCCTCCAAAAATGACATGCTTAAATTCTAACCCCTAATACCTCAGAATGTGATCTTATTTGGAAACTGGGGCATTTGAGATGTAATTAGCTAATTAGGATGAGGTCATACTGTAATCCAGCACAACTACTGTCCCCAGAAGATGAAGGGACTTGAAGATATGATCTAAACTGTTAAATACTGGCTGGGCGTGGTGGCTCACGCCTGTAATCCCAGCACTTGGGGAGGCTGAGGCAAGTGGATCATCTGCAGTCATGGGTTCAAGACCAGCCTGGCCAACATGGTGAAACCCTATCTCTACTAAAAATATAAAAATTAGCAGCCTCCTGAGTAGTCCCAGCTACTCAGGAGGCTGAGGCATGAGAATTGCTTGAACCCAGGTGGCGGAAGCTGCAGTGAGCTGAGATTGACCCACTGCACTCCAGCCTGGGTGACAGAGTGAGATTCTGTCTCAATAAAATAAATAAATGAATAAATAGTTAAACATTGTATGGAGAACAATTTGGCAATGTGGCCATGTAAAGAGACATGGAGTGGCCATCTGCAAGCCAAGGAGAGGGGCCTGAAACAGATCATGCCTCACAGCCTTCGGAGGCAGCCAGCCCTGCTGACACCTTGGGGTTTGGGGATGTTGGGTTTGGGGGTTTTTTTGAGATAGGGTCTTGCTCTGTCACTCAGGCTGGAGTGCAGTGGCACAATCTCTGCTCATTGCAACCTCTGCCTCCCAGGTTTAAACGATTCTCCTGCCTCAGCCTCCCCAGTAGCTGGGATTACAGATGTGCGCCACCATGCCAGGCTAATCTTTGTATTTTTAGTAAGGATGAAGTTTCACCATGTTGGCCAGGCTGGTCTTGAACTCCTGATCTCATGATCCACCCGCCTCAACCTCCCAAAGTGCTGAGATTACAGGCATGAGCCACCGCACCCGTCTCATAATTTCTATATTTTTTCTAGAGACCATGTCTCCCCATGTTGCCCAGGCTGGTCTCAAACTCCTGGGCTCAAGCAATCCTCCGGTCTCAACCTCCTAAAGTGCTAGGATTATAGGCGTGAGCCACAGTGCCCGGCCCCTGCCAACACCTTGATTTCAGACTTCCAGTTTCTAGAACTGTGAGACGATCCATTTCTGTTTTAGCCACTCCGTTTGTGGTCCTTAGCTTTAGCAACCTAGCAAACTAATACACCCACAGACCCAGGTTTTAATGCTGACTAGGCCCTTCACTTTGTAGCACTGGACACAACGCTGCCCCTCTCTAAACCTTAGTTTGTTCAAATTACCCCCAGGACACTGCTTGGCACATATTAGGTGCTTAGCAAATGCTAGCTGGAAGCATGAACAGAAATGGCGGCATCCACCTTCGACATGGCCGTGGTAAGAAGGAGGTAGGATGAAGGACAGGCTGTGTTCTGAAAATGCTAAAGCTCTTGACACGTGTGGCGATGGCTGGAACAACAGACACACGGAGGGACTGGGTGGTGTGACCCCAGCCACAGCCTGAGGGTAAAGGAGGTGGGTCTTCCAAGCTCCTCCCTGCTCCGTGAGTTCACTTCTTTAAGAGAAGACTGGGGAGGAACAGACAAGAACAATGACCTGGGGAGCCCCAGGAAGGCAGGGGCGGAGGAAGGCAGGTCCTCTATCCATCCACCAAGCCACAGACATTGCCCAAATCTCCACGACGTGCTGGGCCCCCCGCTGGGCTTAGGGCGTGGGAAAGGAGAGCTTCTAGATGCCAAACATAGCGCCTGCCCCATGTGGACCCTATAGCCATCATGGAGACCTCAAGGGGGCAGCTTCAGCTCAGTCAGTATAAGCAAGAGCCATATAAGAGCTGCCTCCAGGGCCTGAGCTGCCCTGGAGAGAGTGAGGTCCCTGTCCCTGAAGGTGTGCACATAAAGATCAGAGGACCACAATCTCAGGGATACCTATACTCCCTCCTCACGAATTTGGGTTGTGCCAATGGGTCCCAACCTGGCTGACCATCAAAAGGTGACTACGGGGCTTGTGAACCATCCAGATTCCTGGGTTCTCCCAGTAACCCCGGATCAGGAGGTCTAAGTGGACCCAGGATGATTCCTGTCTCTAATAACATCCCTGGGTGGTCCTGATGCAGAGCCAGGCTTGGGCACCCTGGCCCACAGAGCGCTGCAGTTTGAATGGGATTCTGCTTGGGAAGAGCTTTGACAACAGTGTGTGAGGGTGGGGCGGCATGTAGACGGGAAACAAGAGGGACGAGAGGATGAGGAGGGCAAAGAGGAAGAGAAACTGAGGGGCGTGACGTTGATGAGTTGGGTGACCTGACAGGATAGCTCACTACAAACCATGAGGCCTGGAAGAACAGGCAAAAGGCACACGTGGACACCCAAAGGGGCCAAGGGAGGCGGGGGGTCAGGGCAGACGTTCTAGAAAATGTGGGATTCGGCTGGTGGTTAAGAAAGCATTCTGCATGGAAGGTGAGGCTGAGCCTGGTGTGTGGAGGGTGCAGGAGGAGAGTCACCTGTTGGAAAGAAGGGCTGGGGGAAAAGTGTGGGCTGGAGGCAGATCATGAAAGGCCTTGTACATGTAGGAGAAGGCTTCTGGATGTCAACTTAAACAACAGGGAGCCACTGAAGGTTCTTGAGGGGGAGCATGACCTGGAGGAAGGCCTGCAGTAGTGACCACTAGTAGGGCTCAGAAGGGCCTGGGCAGCTCCAGACTCACCAGTTAAGAGTCCCTTGTAGGAGGAAAGGGTGGGAGGATTAGGCCTAGTATCCACACCACACTTCCTGACAGCAGCCCTGATAAGCGCCACGGAGTGATGGTGCCAGCCATTAGGCCACTTGGGAGGAGCAGCTGGGAGGGCAGGCTGGTAGCAGTTTCTCCAGGACAGATCTGGGGACCTTGTCTGCAAAGCTGGAGTAACAGCCCACCCATAAGCAGGGAGCTCTCTGGGGCTGGATTCACCCCAAACAACGAGGCCCAGACTTCTTCTCTCCATCATCTCGTCCAGGCTCAGAGGCTTCGGACACCCCCAGATGCTGACGACTCCCACACCCACATCGCCAGCCCAGCCTCCCCGCAGCTGCAGGCTTACTGTCTGTGCGGCCTCCCACACCACGCCGGCACCTCAGATGCTTCCAAGCAGGATGTCGCTTTCCCCTCCAAACCCACGCTCAACCCCTGTTCCTCGGTGCGGACAAAGGCTCCAGTGCCCACCCCGTTCCCAGGCTGGACCTCTCCCAGCCCACAGCCCATCAGCTACCCCTTCAAAGTCTCCAAACACGAGCCCTCCTCCTGCGGAGGCCCGGCCCCACCATCTCTGGTCAGGACAGATGCTGGGGTCTCCCCTGGCCTGCCAGCTTCTGCTCTTCCCAATCACCCTACCATCCTTACTCCAGTAGGCACTGCTCTGTAACTCCTCGCCCTGCACACCTCATTTCTCAGCCCCTCTTCTTCATGGGCTGCCCTCCAGCTGTGCTGGTCCCAGCTCAGAGCCCGTCCAGGGCTCTACAGGGCCTGCTCCCATTCCTCAGGCCTCTGCTGAAATGGCCCCTTATCCAAGATGCCTTTCCTGACCACCCTGCAGAGAAGGGCTCCCATTTCATGCCTGCCCCCTTGTCCAACCTTATTTTTCTCTGTGGCATTTGTTACTCCCTAATCTTACGTTATGGATTTACTCATCTGGTTTCTTCCATCTATCCTTAAAATTTAGGCTCTGTGACGGCAATGCCATGGTCTAACCTGTTCACCCACAGATGCCATGCTGCGCATGTAGAACAATGTCTCATGTGCAGCAGGCGCTCCGTGAGCATGGACTGAGGGAGGAACGAACCACTGCACATTCACCCTTGGGAGGAACAGGCCCATACCCATGGGGGACCCAAGCCAGCATGAGAGCAGTGCTGGGGCCAACAGATGTGCACAGGGAGGGCCGCACTAGGGAGGGCCCACCAGCTCCACCCAGAGGCCAGGGGAGCTTCCTGGAAGAGACAACAAACCACCTCCAACCTCCTCCCTGGCCCTCCGGGGTCCCTGTCATAGGCCACCTCGCAGTGAGGAGATGCAGGAGAGGCCGATCTGACTAGCTGTGCCGACCCAGGAGTCAGAAGTGTTCAGAGCTGGTGCCTGCATTCCCCCTGCCTGGCAGCAGGAGATCTGGGCAGGGCTCCCCAGAGAGCAGAGGGGCTTGGTTTAAACACCACGGATCCCACCAGTGAGGGAGAGGTCATCAGGGACCCCAGCATTGTCCGCCCTTTGCTCCTGAACACATGGCAACATGCCGCCTCCCCTCTAATTACTGGGGTATCGAGGGAGGGAGCAACGGAAGCATGGCAGCGAGGACAAACCTGAGCTTCCCCCGAGGCTTAGAGCTTTGCTGAGTGAAGCCCCAGCCCCTCAGCCTCCCAGGCAAGGCGCTCCACACCAGCCCTGGCCCCTTCCAGCCCCGCCACTCCCCACACACACTCTAGGCTCCCCACCACTGCCCCTTCGCTCAGGCTGGGCCTCCCCTGCCGCCTTGAACCTTTCCTGCCCATCACAGCCCTACATCCATGGCTTTCTTCATCCAGGCATTATTTATAACGACAAAACATCAGAAACCGTCAAAACACACAATAGAGAATTGGCTAAACACACTACGGTATACACGGGCTGAAACATTACACTGCCATTAAAAATCACATTACAGAAGAGTATTTAATGATGGGAAAATGATCTTGGTATGGGATTAAGTGCAAAAGGCAAGTTAGAAAACAGTAAGTACAGCTTGATCCCAATTATGTCATAAATACATGTTTTGTAGCAGACTGACGGGCTAAACACCCAAGTGCTCACACTTTTCTATAGAGAACACACATTACTCTTTTTAAACCAGAAAAATAAAATGTTTGAAAAGCACCTTACAGACTTTCAGGCTCAGCCCAGGTGTCACCTGTTCCAACAAGCCCTGCCAGACCCTTAGCTGACTGTGGCCCTCCTGCCCCGTCAGCTCCCCGCCCGCGGAGCTCCCCATGCCCCGGGCTGAGGTGCCTGTGGGTGCCGCCGTCTGCCTGGGCGGTGGGGAGGCTGCTCACGCCCCTGTCCCCTGCCCCCATCACCCCAGTTGCTGCACAGACAGCCCTGACCACATCCTCACATGAATCTTCCAGCAGCAATTACAGGTAAAATGGGAGGGGCTGATGAGCCGCTCACTCCCCCCAGAGCCAACTAATTAGCAGAAATATTTTGATGGTGCTAACTGGGCTTCAGAGCAAGGCCTAGTGCCTGGGAGGGAAATCCAGGCCTCTGCTCCCACCGGCTTCCCAGCGTGAGGACAGGGCTGGCTGAGCCTCCGCCACACACAACTGTCACCCGATCCCTCAGGGGAAGGGAGTCCAGGCCTGCTGCCTGTGGAGCCACCAGGGTTCTTCCACTGAAAAACGAGGACAGCATGCCAGGCCAGCCTGCTGCCCCGAGCCCACCCTACTGCTCCGTCTGTTTAGCAAAGTCCCTCTGCAGTCTTCTCATGGGTCACAGAGGCCTGTCAAGAACAGGGGACTATCCCAGATATGGGGTAGAGGTGACTTGTCCAAGGTCCGAGTAGGCCAGGGGTCAAGCCAGGCAGCAACCCAGGTCCCCCCACCCCATCTCCCACTTCTCTGGGACATGCTGTTGCTTCTCCACGTCCCTTCACATGGACCATGAAGTGAGAGGACCTGTCACCTCCCACATTCTGGGAGTCCTGCCCCTCGTGATACAGTCAGCCAAGGTCACCCAGCTGCCAGTGCTTGTTGCACAAACACACCTGGGGTCTGAGCCTCATCCCGTCCTGAAGGTGTCTGGACCCACACGCTGTCTATGGTGTGGAGCCCTGTTAAGCTCCACACGTTAGAGCCAATGCCAGCCTCTTGACAGTTTCTTGGATCCCGACTGTCTCAGTCCACGTATTCTGGCTCCCTCCCGACCTGAAGTCAGGCACACATTTGGTCAACAATGTGACAGGACCAAGGACAGAGCCCCGCAGCCTGCCCTCAGAGACCTTCCCTGCCACGCGAGAACCCATTAGCCGGCACTGTCTGTGAAACCCAGTGGCTGGGAAGAACACCCCAGGCTTCCAAGCTGCCTGCCGGAGTCCTGTTACAGCAAGGGCTGGCGGGAGGTGGCACGGCCACAGCAAACCTTCTGGACGTGGCTGCCCGTGGGGAGGGAGAGATGGGGAAACCCCCAGAAAGAGGGCCCCACCACAGCCTCCCGTGCAGACCCCCACCCTCCGTGGTTTACACCACCCCTACCCTGCCCTGCTGCCCAGAGTAGCATCTTACCTTGGGATGAGTGGGTGTCTGCGGAGTGCAGCTGGGCAGGGCTCAGCCTGGGCTTGACTCAGTCTCCTTCTCTGCCCATGGGCACTGGAGCCTCAGGGCCTGTGGGTGCAGGAGGCTGTGGGGAGAAAAAGGAGGTAGCGGTCAGGTAGAGCAGGGCAGCAGGCGGTCAGGGTGGAGTGGGGACCACGTCTGCAAATGGGGCTGATCCTGCGTGGCTGAGCCATAAAAACTCATACATCCCCCCACGTACTCTCTAACATACACACCTGCACACACTCACAGTTACTCTCATTCACTGGCACACTCATGCTTACACATATACATGCTCTCAACTGTGCACACATGTGCACACACACGGCACTAGCTGGGGCAGGCAGGGCTCTGGAAAGGGCAGGGTTTGTGGCCCCAGGCAGGCTGGAGTCTGACTATGCCTCTCCCATCAACTGGCTCTGTGGCCCTGGTAAAGCCACTTCCCTCATACGTAAAATGGAGATACCATCCCCCCTGCCAAGACTGCTGGGAGGATAGAGAGAGAGAAGGGACACGTGGCCTGGCGCACAGTAGGTGTCCAGGCAATGCCACTGCCTGCTTTTCTCCCCAGCCAGGCCCCAGGAGGCAGGCCCCAGGCTGACCCCTGAGAGGGGATAATGGGCAGCACCAGGGTGCCTCTCCTTGGGCCTGAGCCTCAACTTCCCAGGCCCCAAGGATCCCTACAACCCCCACCTACTCCCTCTCCCATCCCCCACCCCCAGCTACTCCTGCTTTTTTTTTTTCAAGAGACAGAGTCTTGCTCTGCCACCCAGGCTGGAGTGCAGTGGTGCCATCACAGTTCCCTGCAGCCCAACCTCTGGGGCTCAAGCGATTCTCCCACCTCAGCTTCCCAAGAAGGTGTGACTACAGGTGTGTGTACCACCACGCCTGGCTAATTTTTTAATTTTTTTGTAAACTATGTTGCTCAGGATGGTCTCAAACTCCAGACCTCAAGCAGTCCTCCCACCTTGACCTCCCAAAGTGCTGGGATTATCGGCGGAGCCATCATGCCCAGCCAATCTGCTTGATTCCTTCATCATATACCCTCCAAGCGTGCCTCTAGACCAGACCCTCAGTCCTCTGTGAGTACGGGAGGAGGTGCTAGGAAGTTCTGGCTCCTTGGCAAGGCTCTGAGGCCTCCATGGTGCAAGACGTAGCCTCAGCTGAAAGTCCAAGGAGGCGCGTTAACTCCCAGCTGTCCCTCCTCCTGGCCCAGTGGCCCTGGGCAAAGCCTCCTCCTCTGTACCTCAGTTCCCTCAACCTCTCAGACCAAGTCCCATATCTCTTTCTGAGCTGCTGCAGAAAGGTTTCCATCAGATCTGTGTTTCTCAAGGTAGGAGACACATGCTTCTGGTGGTGCACAAGAGGATTTCATGGTGTGCAGACAAACGTTTTCGTTTTCATAGTTATATGTTTCTTTCTGTATATTAGAAAAAAAAAAAAAAACCATGACAGGCACATCACAGGTGTAATTTCCTGGATGTGTAGCTTGGGGAGCACCGTGGTAATCCACCTTCAAACATAAGTCAACACGAAGACAAGGATTAAGAAAACATGAGTGCAAGGCCAGGAGCAGTGGTTCACACCTGTAATCCCAGCACTTTGGGAGGCCGAGGCGGGCGGATCACCTAAGGTCAGGAGTTCGAGACCAGCCTGGCCAAGATGGTGAAACCCCATCTCTACCAAAAATACAAAAATTAGCCAGGTGTGGTGGTGGGCGCCTATAATCCCAGTTACTCAGGAGGCTGAGGCAGGAGAATGGCTTGAACCTGAGAGGCAGAGGTTGCAGTGAGCCAAGATCGCACCACTACACTCCAGCCTGGGCGACAAGAGCAAGACTCCATCTCAAAAAAAAAGAAAGAAAGAAAAGAAAACACAAGTGGAGGCGGTGCCCAGGGGTGGCTTCAACCATGATGGTGAAAGGGAAGCTCAGGAAGCTGGCATCTAACCCAAACCTAGCTCCCGGCAGCCCTCGAGAAGGCAAGCAGCTTCTGCCTTCCCTAGAGGGCCAGGCCAGCCCCTTCTTTCTGCTCGATTCCCCGTTGGGTGCCACCCGGCACAGGCCTAGGTCCCCAGGAGGACTCACAGGGCCTTCTGGATGGGATGATGGAAGGATGGGTGGATGGGGCTCCAAGATGATTGCTATAATGTGGGCAGAAGATGGAAAAGGCCTCAGGGTCCCTCCCGGGATCAACATTCTATCAAATCTAAGATGAGAATGCTGGAATTTCTAGCCGCGTGGTAGGTGAAGATGGAGGAGATGCTTTGAGGCCAGGGTCTTTCTGTATTACGGGCTGCAGGCTTCTCCAAGGAGGCAGAGAAATGGGTGCTGAGCAGGCTCCAGGACCGGCTCTGGCTTTCCTGTCCTGGCAACAGAGCCATGAAGCAGCCCGCACCAGCGAAAAGAGGCCTGCCCAGCCCCACAGTTCACCAGCCCCAAACTATGGCCCTGCTGCCAGCTGGCCCTGGGTGCACCTCCCACTGGTTGCTGATCCTGGGGGGACAGGACAGAATGTCGTGGTGCCAGCCTGGGATACAGGGTAGCAATGCCCAGGCAGTCCCTCGGGCCTGGGTTCTCCAAGCCAGGTCTAGCCAGACTGGGGTGCTGTCAGTGGCCTCCCGAGCTGGATCCCAGTAGACTGGCACTAGCCAGCCGGGCCCTGGCCAACCCGGGAAGCCCTGTCCCTGGAAGGCCTCCAGACCACCTGGCTGGCAGCCCTGAGCCCAGCTCCACCTGAGCTGGCAGGGTAAGCCATCCCCACAGTGCCATTCGGGGCCCCCAGCTGCCATGCTCCAAGACAATGAATGGGCCTCCTGTTCCTTTCCCCTCAAACCTTCCTGAAGCTCCCACTCTCCTTTGTGGCATCACAAGGAGTTGCTATGGAAATGGGACCACAGGCAGAGCATGACAATGATTTGGGGCAGGGGAGGAGACACAGTGGGAGCCAGGCACTTTCCTGGACATGGGGTCTGTCGGTGTGCCAGGTCCCCAGAAAGACATGAAACCCCAGCTGCAGGACTCCTACTGCCCTCTTGGCTCCTCGCCACCTCAGTGGGGCCCAGGGAGCTCTTAGCCTGCACAGTCCGTGTGTTCAGCAGAATGAGCAAATGCCCCGGAGAATGTGAGACCGCCACAGAAACAGCCATTCAAGGACTCTGACAAAGTGGCTTCGGCACTGAGCGGGGTTGGCACCCGGTACACACTCAGCAAACACCGATCAGAAAGCAGGGCGCTGGCAGGTATGCCGCGTGTGTGCGTCACACAGGCCTGTGCCTGCTCTGGACAACAGGACAATCACAGAGCTCGAGAGGCAACGCCCACTGTACAGATGGAGAGACTGAGGCCCAGCGAGGTCAGGGTCACACAGCAAGTCAACCGAGAAGCCAAGCCCAGAGCCCAGGTCTCCTCTTCCCCAGAACGGAACCCTCTGATCAGTGCCCCTAGCTACTCCCTAAGATTCATTCTCCTTTTGTTAAGTATCTACCATGTGCTTGGTCACAGGAACAAAGAGAAATAAAGGACACTGCTCCCCCTCAGAGGAGACAGGCCACCATGATCAGAGGGTGGGTGCCAGGACAGAAGGCCAGGGACCGCAGAAGCCCAGGGAAGGTTACCTCAGAGTTTTAGGTTATGCCCTTCTGAGCCATGCTTCTAAGAGACCTCTGAGTTTCCCTGAGTTTTCTCCCAACTGCTCCCCCAGCCCAAGGCCCCCCTCCAGTCCACCTGGGGCTCACACCTCCAGGAGGTAATGGGGGGTATTTCTTATTAGCAGCCTAGGTCCTTGCCCTTTCTCTCTTTCTTTCCTGGGCACCTCCCATGAGCCAGCGTGACACTAAGCCTGGGGTGAGCAGAGAACCAGTGAGCCCCGCTGGCCACCATCCTGATGGAACACAAGTCCTTATCTCTTTGTCAGCAGCATGCAAACCCTCTCTTGCGTTTTTTTTTTTTTTTGAGGGGTGGGGGCTATAGTGAGAGAGTAACAGGGACCACCTTCCAGAGCTTGGCTTGGAAGACCCACCAGTTCTGTGTGTGCCATGCCTCCCAGGACCTGTTACACCGGTGGAAACCAAGGTCCTGAGGTGGCCAGGTGGACTCTGGGGAGCTCAGCACTGAGAAGGCAGGATAGGGAAAGACCAGCAAGGACAGAAGGGAGGGCCAGGCCCAGGGCTGTGGGAAGGGAGCTGTCTTGGAAGGCTTCCTGATGGAGGAGAGACTAGGGTTGGCTCAGAGCCCACCCTTGGGCTCTGGCAGGAAAAGTCTCTTTGAGAAAGAGAACCAGGCCAGGGCCTCCCCTGCCAGACCACATGACTTGGGGCTAGCCTGGCAGGTGGAGGGCGAGGGGGGCACATTCCGTGACAGCTGCCATCCTGTCCCCAACCCACTAAGGCCTGCCACCACTGCCACCGCACGTCCCTAGTTACTGCTGCCTGATGGGAAACCAGCTGGGGACGGGAAAACAGCAGAGACAGAGGAGTGGGGGCAGAGCATAGGAGAGACAGAGGTTCTGAGAGAGACAGAGCAGCAGCGACCCCAAAGCCAGCTGGACAGAGGGAGAGCAGAGAGCTGAAGACGGATGAATGAATGGGGCCACCCCTCCCCTCCCCCAGAGCCAGGCCTGCAGCTGCCGAGAGGAACAGACACACAGCTGGGAAGTAGCCTGCAAACCAGGGCTTTGCAAAGATTTTTCAGCAATAAAATTCTTATTTGAAATGAAATCTGATGCCGTGGGGGAAGTGTTTCTATGCCAGACATTAAATCCGGAAGCTATAAAGTGAAAATTCAACAAATCCAAGTACTGTACATAAACTCATAAAACATTCGTACAGCAAAAGACAAATAAACAAAGTTAAAAGGCAAATGAGACACTGGAAGGAAATATCACTAATATGCAAAGAGCCCCTACAAATCAATAAGAAAAAAGACAAAAGAAGATAAAAATTGGCAGTGAATTAGCAATCTGCAGAGGAGGAACTAAATTGGCCAATACATGCAGGAAAAGATGTTGTCTCTCACTAGCAATAGGGGAAATGCAAATGAAAGTGACATGTTACCATTTTTTGTCTATCCAATTGGGAAAAATTTAAATGACTGATAACAAGCAGTGCTGGCAAGGATGTGGGAAAATGAGCACTCACAGACCACTGGAAGGAGGGGGATCGGCTCAACCTTTAGAAGGGTAATTTGGCAATATTGATTAACATTTTAACCCACACACTCTACAACCTAGTAATCCCACTTCTAGGAGCCTCTCCCATGAAACAGTAGCACAAGCACTCATGTGTACATACTCAAGGGTGCTCATGGAAACATGGCTGGTAAGAGTGAAAAAGAAATTGGAAATGGCCTAAACGTTTACCAATAAGGGAATGTTCAAATAAAATATAGCATGTCCACGCTATGGAACACTCTGTAGCCACCTGACAGAATGAGGCACGCCTATGCACAACAACAGAGAAAAAAATCAAGCTGTAAAATGCTATTTCAGAATGAGCCCATTTCTGTAATTAATGATTTGTTGGTATATGCCCCAAAGGGCTGGAGGACAGTACGCCAGGCTTTAAAGCAATCATCTCTAAGCAGTAGGACAAGGGGGCTTTCATGGCCTCTGTTTTCTACAAATGTATTGTTGGGTCTTCCATTGTAATCAGAAAAACAAAATCAATAAAGAGTTAATGGGTTTTCTTAATCCTTCTCAGACCCTAATAGGAAATGCAGATGTAAGCAGAGCTGCTCTGGTTGAAGGGGGAGGGTACCAACACCCATCCACCCAGCCCCATCCAGCCCTGTATCCCTGAGGCTCCTTCTAGAAATGCTAGGGCTCTAGGACCAGTTTGAGAACCTCAGCTGAAGACTGTGGAACCCATGCCTGTGCTCCCCCAGGCCAAAGTGGACAGGGGCAGAAGGCTGCTCAAGGTATGCTGGCAGCCAGGGCCTGTGGCTCCTCAGCACGGCTCTGGCCTTCCTTAGGTGAGGGTCAGGGGTTTCTCTAGGTGTCCAGAAAACCCTGAGATGGTCACAGCCGTGGGAAACCCAGAACTGGGGCTCAGGAGAGCCCTTGGGGTAAAGGAAACAAAGGAAAGGCCTTTGCAGAAAACTCCAGGAAAGGGGGGCTTCAAGGCTTCAAGGCTCCTGTGCGGCAGGGAGGGAGGGAGAGAGGGAGGGAAAGAGGGAGAAGCTGGGGTGTGTTTCTCCCTATATGTACAGGGACGGGGGGAAGAGCTCATGGGGGTGCACAGAGGTGACTGGCGCGTACAGGTATGTGGCACTCACAGACAGAGGTCACATGTGGGTCTGTGGGGGTGAACTCTGGAGGGTGTGTGGGCTCCAAGTGGTGCAGAGGCGTGTCTGTAATCTACAATCAGTAGGAGTGTGTGTGTGTGTGTGTGTGTGTGTTGTCACTCTCAGGGATGACAGCAAAGAGAGAGCATGTGTGTCTCTGGAGGAGATAAACACAGCAGAATCACGGATATGTGTGTACGTGCATAGTGTGTGTGTGTGTGATGTTTCATGTGCCCCATGGGTTTCCCAGGGTGTGCATGTGTGTGTGTGTGTGTGTGTGTGTGTGTGTGTGTTAGGAGGTGTAGGCAGCCAGCAGGCCTGCAGAGGGGCCAGGAGCAGGTGGCAAACTGCAGAGATCAGGCCATTCTGGAAATGCCCCTCCCACTTGTGAGTCAGTCACCAAATTCAGAGAAAACTGCCCAGAAGGAGCACGAGGCCCCCCCACTTCCAGAAGTCCCCCTTCCCTTAACATTTGTTTGCACAGCTCATGTTCCACCTGCCTCCAGGAGGCAGGGACTGGAGGGACCAGCAAACTCCACCTGATGGGTGGTGAATGATACTCTCTACCTGGGTCCAAGCCCCGACTAAAACAGCTTCTGGAGGTCTCCTGTCCACACTCCACACCTGCCCATGTTCCATCTTCAGCTATCAGGAGAGCACTCCAAAATGCAGATCCAACCACACGGCTGCCTGCTCCACCCTTCTATGAATCTCTACTCCTCCCTGTCTGAACTCCTTACTGGGCCCACCAGCGACCCTGGGACCCATCCCCAAGTGGCCTTCAGCTTCCTGCCTGACCCCGGCGCCTCCCAATACTACCCTTCAATCGGACTGGGCCTCCTGCCTTCCTCAACAGAACCGAGCCTCCAAGCTTTTGCACCTGCTGCTCCCCCTGGGGGATGCCTGCCCTCCCTAACCCGTCCCTACTGTCCTCTAAGAAACTTCTCCCTACAAGGAAGATGAGGCCCCTCTGGTACCCCCACCCTGTGCTCACCTCTGTCCCACTCTTCATCCCCTAAGCTGTGACTGCTAACAGGTCTGATTTTCCCGGGGGTAGGGGCTGGGTCTTGTTCTCTGCACCCCAGAGCCCAACCTAGGCCTAGCACAGAAGAGGCATCAGGCATAAATTTTGTAGACTGATCCAGGAAGGGTGGCACACACCTCTAGTCCCAGCTACTCAGGAGGCTGAGGTGGCGGGATCGCTTGAGTCCAGGAGTTGGAAGCTGCAGTGAGCTAAGAGCACATCAAGGCACTCCAACCTGGGTGACAGAGCCAGACCCCATCTCCAAACGAAACAAACAAAAATCTGAAAAAAACATGTTTATAGAATGAATGAATGGGTTCTCACAGTGATACAGTTTGGACGTCCCCTCCAAATCTCATGGTGAAATGTCATCCCCAGTGTGGAGGTGGGCCTAGCGGCTGGGTCCTGGGGGTGGATCCCTCACGAAGTGGTGCTGTCCACCTGAGATCTGGCCATTTGAAAGTGTGTGGCATTCCCCCGTCCCTCTCACTCCACTTTCACCCTGTGAAGTGCCTGTTCCCGCTTTGCCTTCTGCCATGAGTAAGCTCCTGAGGCCTCCCCAGAAGCCGAGCAGATGTTGGCACCATGCTCCCAGTACGGCCTGCAGATCCATGAGCCAGTTAAGCCTCTTTTCTTTATAAATTCCCCAGTCTCAGGTATTTCTTGATAGCCACACAAGAACAGCCTAATGCACGCAGCTCTCAGCCCCTAAGCCACACACACAGTGGGACCTTCTCAAGGCAGCAGGGTAGAGCATACTGTGTCCTGGGGCTGGGACACCTAGCACCTCAACCTAGGTAGCACAACTGGTGACATTAATCATGTCACCTGGGGAATGAGTGAAGCAGGAGTTTTCAACCAGGGTTCCCAGGGAGGGAGGACTACAGAGGTCTATGAGCCCTAAGACTACATAAAACTGGCTATGGTGATACGCATGCAGGAGGGACTGGACCCATCTCTAACACAGGGCCTGTGGCTTTCGTCAGCTTCCTCAAGGGTCCCCCAGCCCAAAGATCCAGAAGCACCGGGCAGGAACAGGGCAAGGCTCACCCCCACTGGAAAGCAGACTCGGGCACAATATGTACCACACACCAGGAGGGGGTGCTGGGAGCAGGGACCAGGACAGGTCCTGTGGCCCTGGGTCCCAAGCCAGTATCCCTGTGTGAGTCACTAGGAGTAGATGCCCAGAGAGGGAAGGGAATTAAGGCAGGCAAGCTGTCTGGGTAAGGGGTGAGCTTCCCATCAGGGAGGGTGAGAGCACAGGCTGGATGGGCAGAGGTCAGAGTGAGTGAGCCACAACCCCGAGTGTCATTCTCAGACTCTCGGGCCTCAGTTTCTCCATCTTACACCCAGAGCTAGACAACGTGGTTCAGGTGAGTCCATCTGAGAGTGTACAAGGATGTTCAGGGCTGTGGCTGGCCTGGCCCCGGCTCCAGGCTGGAGGGCCGAGTGTGCAGTCCTGGGTCTGTGGAGTCTGCCCAGCTGGCAGCAGTCTGAGGCCCCTTGCTCTCATTCTTTTGCTTCCCAGCTGCAGCAGGGTACTGGCTGCCCAGGCTGTCGGCACTGCTAAGGGGGCCTGCAGAGCCCCAGGCCCCTCCTGGGTACTGCGGTTACCACTTCCCACGTTACAGCAACCACAGAGATGACAGGAGTGAGAGGGTTCATGATGAGCCTGGGGCCAAGAGAGTGCAGGGGCTGGATGGGAGCGCTGGGCAGGGTTGGCAGCCAAGCCCAGGCCACATGGCCTCAGTGGGCCCCTCAATTGCCCCGACCCCTCCAGGGGCCTCCTTCAGCTTGGCCTGATCACACAGGGAGTTGGTGGTAGATGTGAGCCAGGATCCCAGGCCTCCCACCCTTGGCCAGGCTTACTCTGGGCACAAATGCCTTGTCCTCCTTGGGCGACTCTGCATGCCTCAGCACCCCCTAATCCTGCCAGAAAGACATGGCTGGCACTGGGGCTCCAACAGACTGATTCAAATGCAGGCCCGCAGCGCCGGCTGGAGCTGCCACCTGGGCCTCAGGTTCCCCCTCTCTAAAACAGAGCTACAAAAACTGCCCTCCTACTCCCGTTGGGAAGATTCATAAGGGCAGGGCTACACCATCTGAAAAGAGCAGAACAGAGGCTTCCACCCGCCCTCCATCTCTGCACCTCAGTTTCCCCATCTCTAAGCAAGAGGGTGACTCTGAGTGATTCCCCAGGTCCCCAGAGTCTCTCATGCTTTGTGAGAAGCCTGCCCAGGTGCCCAGCCCATGCCTAGCTGGGCCTGCCGTGGAAGGACAAGCTGCAGTGGCAGAGACCAGGGCCTGCCCTCAGGGGCCTCCCTGCTAGCTGGCGGATGAGAGCTGTGTCTGTGGGGCAAGGGCACTGTCTACTTAGCAAAACCGTGTGTGGAGGTGCCCATGGCAGGGCTTCCAAACCTGTGTTCCCGGTGCCTCCGTGTTGCCACAGTCTACCGCCCCTACTGCGTCACACCCAGCCAGCTCTGTGCATTTCCTGCCAGCCCCTGTAGGCCCCAAGGGCCACAAGAAGCTTAAAAGTGGAAAAAAGTGCGAGCTGGGCAGTGATCAAGGAAGGTTTCTTGGAGGAGACAGGACCAGAGGGTCAAGGACACACAGGAGGCCGTGAATACCCAGATGAGGATCACCACAGACACCCCGAGCCACTGAGGGTCCTCCATGTACCCCCTCTCCTCAGGCTGGGATGCCGACCCCACCCGGGGCTGACCTCAGCGCTGTAACCCCAGCAGAGGCCTTTGGCGGGAGCAGGGACCCACTCTCGAGGCTCCCTCCACCTCTCCTCGGTAGCCGTGGACTGCGAGTCCATCCCCGAGAAATCAGTCGGGGTTGGTGATGCCCAGCGGCCACCGAGGCCTCACTGCAAACAGCGCTGCCGCTAGTGAGTGCCGTCTGACCAGGGAGGGCTTCCCAGCAGATTAGGAGCAACGCTGGCCCCAGACTCATTCATATTCTGGTCTGGCTGCCGGCTGCAATATGGCTGAGAGACGCGAGGGCAGAGGCGGCCCTCCGAGAATGCCCAGAGATGATTCCTCTCCGACTCCAATTTATTTTCTATCATTAATGCTTTTGAAAAGCCCCACACACTCTGCAAACAGGGAAGGAGCACAGGGCTCAGGAGGAGAGGCGAGGAGAGGGTCAGGGTGGAGGCGTACTCGGCAGAAGAGGAGCAGGCAGCAGCCTGGGTTCAAATCCCCACCCCAGCTCCATCTGCCTGCAGGGCCCTGGGGCAAGCTTGACCCACATCTGTCCACAGGGGACGGGCATCCTGCTCTGCCTGCTCTGCCCACCCCAGGGGACTGTTTTCAGATCTCCCTAGGGGTCAGAAGTGAGTGGGCTTTATAAACTGTAAAGGGCTGTACACTCGAGGAACAGAGAATGAAGCAAACCCGACACGAGCAGAGGCCTATGAACTGGACACCTGCCTCCCCAGCTACCCTAGGGGACCCCGACCCCCTGGTCCAGGGAAGACCTGGAGTCCCACAGCACAGGCAGAGGAAGTGAGCGCCAGGATCTGGGTGCCCCGGTTTGCCACACCACCATCCTCCCCCACAGGCTCATGGTGGCCAGCCTCCCAACCAGCGCCTTTCCTCCCCCGTCATCCACACTGTGGAGCCAGAGGGATCTTCCCTGCATGAGGCTCCTGCTCAGAACCCTTCTAGGGCTGCCCGTTACCTTGAGATCAAGTCAAAACTCCCCACCCACCATGCAAAACTCTCCCTACCATCTCAGGCCCATCTGGGCAGCCTCGCCTCCAGCCGCACCCAGCTTCTCAGAGGTCACCCCTCCCTGCCTTCGCATGCTGTTTCCTGCCTGGAATTCTCTCCTCCTTGGCTCAGTTCATCCCATCTCCTACCCCTTCTTCAAGGTGCAGTCCAAATGCTTCTCCTTTGAGCAGCTTTCCCCGAGTCCCCTGGCATGCCCTGCTCCATGCTCCCTGTACCCAGGACTCCCCTGTAGTCCAACTCAGTAATGAAGTGATGATGTCTGTGTGCTGGTGCCCTCTAATCAGTGAGCTGTCCTGAGCAGGGCTGCTTCGGATTCACCCTGTGCATTCCCAGCGCTTGGCAAAGTGGCTGCCAGCAGAGCTGTTTATCCAGCTGGCCAACCTTATGGAGCACCCACAATGTGTCAGGCTCTGTCCTGGGCTCAGCAGCCAATCCTGGCCCTCGAGTTGCTTCAAACGGATGTGCTCAGGGACCCTCTAGTGCATGGACAAATGAATGAATGAATGGACATATAACCACTTTGTAAATGGGGAAACTGAGGCCCAAAGAGGCAAAATGCCCCGTCCCTTGGTGTTCCTGCCTCCCTGCTCACGTCTCTTCTACTCCATTCCTCTCCCAGGACCACAGCAGCAGTGCAGAGAACTCAAAACAAAAGCTAAGAGTCAAAACGGGGGAGAAAAGGGAAGAAGAAAATCTGGTAGATTTTCCCCTTTCCTCCATAATGTAAAGAAATTTGCCTTTGCCAACTATCGCAGCTTAAAAGCAATTAGAGTTTTTGGAGGGGACTCTGGGCACAAGCAGAAGCAACAGAGCGAGCGCCCAGCACGGAATTTTTCCAGCATTCACTTGTATCAAGCAAAAGAAAAAAGGCGTTAAAAGCAGCAATTTCCAGCCGCAGAGATGGTGGAGACAAAATATTTACGGTCTCTGAAGGAGAGGCCTGGAAGGGGCCAGGGGCCTCCCCTGCTCTGCACCCAGCTCCACATTCTAGGAGACAGGGAATGGGAGGGAAAATAATTGAAGATAAGGAAATGGCCTTACCGATGCAAGCTTGCGGTGAGGGGGGAAAAAGCCCCCAGCTGCTCCCTGCTTGCTCACTCCTTCCCCACCACCATGGCCCCCAGCCACCAGAGATCCATCCCTGTAAACCTCACACCCGGACACAACTCTCCCCTGCTCAAAATCCAGAGAACATCCACCACTGCAGGTTGGCACTGGAGGCCTGCACAGCCCGGGCCCTCTCCAGCCTCATCTGCAGATGCTCCCCCACGTGGTACACTGCCCTGACCATCTTCTGAGCAGCCACACTCAGTCTCACATAAGGAGGCACTCCTGTATCAGGGCAAAGGCCTTGAGAGGGAGGTGGGGCAGGTTTGTGATACGGACCCAGAGCAGGGAAGCTGAGCCAAGATCACACAGCCCTAGACCCGAATGCTGGCCTGGCAGCCAGGCTCTGCCGCTGGACCGTTGATCTCCTCCCTCCAAATACAGAGCAGACATCTCTTCCTGAAACCGCAGCACCTTCATCCCATCTGCAGCACAGACTCCCCTCTGTCTGGCACACAGACACAGTCTCCTGCAGAAGCAGGGCTCTTATGTTCAAATGCCAGCTCCTCCATGCATTAGCTGTGTGATCTCCACCAAGTCCCTCAATCTCTCTGAGCCCCCGTTTCCTCATCTGTTAAATGGGGATAGTAACTGTGCACATCTCATGGGGTTGTTGTTAGGATTGAATGAGGTAACACAGGTAAAGCATCTGGCACTGTTCCCAATACTTCATAAGGGTTCAGTGAACTCACCTCTGCCCTAGCTCACGCTCAACCCTCAGGTGTGATGCCCCAGGCCTCGGGATGGCCCATATGTGTGCACTCAGGCTCCCACTCCACATGCAGTCACCCAACAAATGCTCACTTGGAAGGCACGCACCAGCTGGGAGCAAAGGGCACTGGAGGCTCTAACAAGCTTTGCACACTCATGGAGGCACAATCCCCGAGCACAGGGCCAGGGTCCTCTCATTTTGCTTCGCTTAGGAAGGATTCCTCCAAGAACTCTTGTAATCCGCAGCCAGAGCCCTTAGAATCTGCCAGGCCAGGTGGATGGAGGTTCAGCCTCCCAGAGGGATGAAGAGCATGCCTCCCTCCAGTCTGAGGCCTGCAGGTCAGCCCTCAGCCATCCTCCCAGCCCCAGTGGACAAAGGCAGACACCAAAACCCCGAGAACAGCAGGCAGTAATGAGGCTGAGAGCAGAAAGCAGGCCTCAAAGGCACCAGGATCCAGAGAAGACAGGCAGTCCCGAGCACAAATCTCAGCCCCACCCCTAAGCAGGCGGGTGACCACCCTGAGCCTCAGTTTCCTCATTTGTAAAATGGAGTCACTAATGTCCACCTTGCAGAACAGCTGTGCATACAAATGAGGGTAACCTTCTTCCAGGTCCCTCTGGATCTAGCCTATAGTCACTGTGGGAACACACAGAGGCTATGCCCCTGCCCCAACCCTTCATTCCCGGACTGTAAGCATGGTGCCCTCCCCCGACCCCCACAGCACTGGGAGAGCAGAGGGAAGGCCTGGCTGGCTGAGGGGACAGCAAGGACCTGTGCTGTCTCCTGTGACCCTTCCAGTCTACTTCCTGCCCAGCAGGCGAGTGAAGGACCAACCTACAGACAGCCACGACCCATCCTCCCCACCTCTAAGATCAGAAGAGGCCCAGCCCCTGCCTCGTTTTGCAGGGAAGAAATAGATGCCCGGGAGAGGTGGCAACACGCTCCTGTCTCACTGCTCCCATTGAGCCACTGGTCCGAGGTGAGGTGGTTTTGTCTCCTTCCCCAGCTGCAGAGAAACACACAGGCTTGCTGTGGGTCTGGTGGTGCTGCAGGGCTGGAGAGCAGGGATCGGGAGGTGTTCTGATGTCTCTGCCTTTCACGCCCCTTCTGGCTGCCTTTCTCCCAGGGGCCTCTCCCACCCTCCTTCCCCACTGACCTCAAGAATAAGCCCAACAGTAAGCCTGGCACTAATCGGGGTGCTCCTCCTTGTTGTAGGGGCAAGGAAGGGGACGGGAGACCAGTCTCAGCCCCAGATGGCTGAGCCTCAGGACGCTCCACTGAGGCCTCCTCCCAAACCTGCACAGCTCTTCTCCTCCCAGGTAAGTAACTAGGCTCACACACACACACACACACACACACATGCACACACA